>JBAMYA010000001.1:12563121-12586540 GCA_037176975.1 Arrhamphus sclerolepis | reverse complement strand
GAGGTAATGGCGTATGGGCGTATGCTATTTTGGACATCGTGTCAAATTGTTTTAAGTGTATTCACTATGAGTCTTTGTGTGTGTGTATATGTGTGTGTGTTTATAGATAGATGGATGGATGATAAATACTAGTATACCATATACTAGTGTTGAAAAATTCAGGAAGTTTTCAAAGTTGGAAACCTTTCTTGGGAATTAATGGGAATATACCTGGAATGTTGGCCCTTAATATTGATTTTAAATTGGGGACCATAGCATAATCAGTGAAAGTATGCTTGGGAATATCTATGATATGAACTGTTGAGGCCATGTTTTGGGCCAGAGCACAAAACTATTAAAGCCATACATTTGAACCCATGGACTACATAAAGTGAAATAAGTTCTGATGATTTTCTGATGGTAAATATATTTAATGGAGGGTGTTGATGAAGCCCAGGAAGAGGCTGTTGTCTGAAAGAGCTTTCCAGAAATACATAGCTATACTTGAAAAGTTTAAGGGAGGATACATTTTAATGTGCATGTTAAACAGGAGTTTTTGGAATGAAAACATTTTTTGAATTTGAATTGAAATTTTTTTCTCATCTTCTGGAGTGAAGGTGTCACTTATTTTATTTCATAAAATAATTAAAACTTGATAAATTCTACTTATAAATAAATCTGTTCAAATCTAATTTTTGTTTGTTTTTTTATTGTATTTTTTTTGTGCATGTCTGCCTATCTCAAAACAAAATGTTTGTGTTTGGATATGATACAGTTAATTTAAAAATAGACCCACTTTGCCAGTTAATTCCCATCAGTTCCCATGGAAAGTTCAAATTTGGAAAATTTTCAAGAAAGGAAGCTAAGCAGGGGAAGCTTCCCATGGAAAGTTTCCAGAAATCTTCCGTCCCTGTGCAACCCTGTTGCGCAAAATCAATATAGTTAATTGTTTATTTTTGCTTTCAGTGTCTGTGCTGACTATTCTCAGCCTGGGGGTCAATGTTGGCAGCAAAACAATAAACAGCATATATTGAAGTATTTGTTTATATATTCAAATTATATCATCACAATTTTCAACAGTAATAGTGTATGTGGTATGTTTTCCTAGCATTTTAAAGCCTCACTTTGGTCAGTTCTCTTTGAAGGCACAGCTGCATAAAACACATGTGGACAAAATAGAGCTTTTGAGTCAGACATGGCCAAATCCAAAATTAAAAACAAAACAGAACATTAAATTCATAATGAAGAAAAAGAGTATAAATCTTGCAATATCACCATGTGTTTTGTGTATATAAGTAGTCATTATGTTTGAGTGTGTGCACGCTTGGAAGAAATGAGTGCAAGCTGCTGTAATGTCCCCTGAGGTGATGATAACATGGCTCCATGTGGTATGATTACTTAGAAGAAGTATCCAAGCCAGTGAAGCATCAGAAACAGGCTCCTACTGATGACATCTCAGACTTCGAGCACCTGCTGGATGATCAGCCCATCAGTGAGTTCATCCTGAGGCTCCATGTCTATTTTGTCGTATACTTTTGTCTCATACCTTTGGTGTGTTAAATGTAACCCATCGCCTTCAGCTCCAAAGGCCAAGAGGCAGAAGCAGGAGGCCGGTGTGGTTAAGCGACTTTTCAACTCATCACAGACTCAAGAGAGGAAGGTCCCATCGCAGCATGACATCACACCACCATCTTCTCCTGAGCACTATGATGCCTCTGTCGCTCCCAGGTAGGAGAGTTAATTGGTGAATGTTGAGTACTGCAAACTGGAAAAATAAAAAAGAGGGCAGCAGAAAGAGGTCACGAGCCCTTTCTCTTGATACGACTTGTTTTGTAACGCAAAGGCATCAGGGTTCTCATTCAGGCTTGAACTGATCGAGTCAGTTGTCATGAAAGAAATGGAAATGTGTGACTTCAAAGACTTTTGAGCTTCTTGTGTGTTCCAGGTCTACCCCTTCTGTGCTGGATATCAGCGGCTTTGGCACAATCCCAGAGACACCCAGAAGATCTCCTACAGCGACACCAGCATCTCTGCATGTACTGAAGCGACCTCCCCTGGATGGAGAGTACATTAGTGTGACAGATTCATCAGGGAATCGAGTCTACCTCAGACAAAAAGACGACACAGAGACTAAGGTTAAAGCCCCCACAGCTCTCATCTGTTATGCTGAATGCCCTCCTCCTTCTAAACCCTGACAGGAACATGTCTGTGCAGATTATATCTTGGTATTATTTCTCAGTAGTTTCCATTGTTTCTACAGGTAGTGGAATCCAGAATGGTGCCAAATTCCTATGGTGGACTGGGACTTCTGGCAGTGCCTATAGGAATACTGAGGGAGCAGGAAGCGGAGAGAGTGAGTCATACCAGCCTTGCACAGTTAATACTCAGCGTGCGAAATGTTTATCATTTCCTCTATGACACATCAGAAACTAACAATAGTCAAAATATTTTGGGAAAAAAGAAAAAAAAAATCCCCCCATGTGTTGCCAAAAAGCAGCATGTTATTATTCTGACTACATTTGATTTGCTCTTTACAAGAAAAAGCAATGTTGCACTAAATGAAAAATAATCAGTATGTTACAAATAGTATGGATCAAGACTACAGTTATTGGAACCATTGAAACCTTTGTTGTGTTTAACACGACAGTTTGTTGCAGTAGATGGAGGTAGCCGCTGGTTTAAGCTCTAACTTTTCATAGATTTGGATGAACTTTAGCGTTGAGATTAAGCTGTGAATATATCTGATAGGATATGTGAAATCTGAGGCCATGTCCTCTGATGTGTCCTGCCTGACATAAATCTTAACACTTGCGGGTTGAGTTTCAGATGTGTAAGTGTTATTTTGAAATAAGATTTAGTAAACAAACAGCAGAATGTAATCTTGGATGTGCTCTCATGCAGCGCCACCACCAGCTTGTTGAGGAATCTCAGCGTCTCACGGAGCTGCTGACCAGGTACTTCGATCTAAGTACTTCTCTTACTCACACACACAAAGAAAACATCACACAAGAGTGCCTCCTTCGTTTAACCTTTTTTTTTTTGTTTGGTTGTTTTGGATGTGTGTCACATTCCAGCAGTGTGAACGATACGTTTGCTGAATCTGAAAACACAGAAAATGAAGAGAATGAGGATCCTGAGGACACAGAGGGCAAAACATCCCGACTGTGGGTGGACAGATTTTCTCCACGCCACTACACACACCTTCTCAGCGACGATGTTAGTGATGTTTAATTTTTCTGTTTGACATTTTAAATATAAGCAATTTGTTTGTGTTGTTATCGCTAACATGTTGTGCTTTACTGCTCTTGTTTTTCTTTTTCTTTTTCTTTTTTTTTTTTTACATTTTTGCAGTTTACCAACCGCTGTCTTCTCAAGTGGTTGAAGCTTTGGGACACTGTGGTGTTTGGAAGAGAGAGGAAGTCTCGCCCTGTACGGTCAGACAGACAAGCTGCTAATCAGAGCTCGTTCAAACCCAATCAAGGAAACCAGAATCAAAATCGCTTCAAAAGCAAGATTGAGATGACTGAGGAGCTACTGGAGGCTGAGCTGGACCAGTACAAACGACCCAAATTTAAGGTAGAACAGCTGTACCTTCATGTTAATATCCATCCAGTGGACTTCAGTTGTTGTAATGTGATGCATTATGATATTTCTCCAGGTGGCTTTGTTGTCTGGTCCTCCAGGTTTAGGGAAGACCACCCTGGCTCATGTCATAGCAAAGCATGCTGGGTACAATGTGGTGGAAATGAATGCAAGGTTGGTACATTTAGAAGAAAAACTGACTAAATTAAAGCAGTAAATCTAGAAAAGCACTTCAATATTTCCTTTTTGTCCTGACCTGAGTGGTCTTACTGGTATTTCTGCAGTGATGATCGCAGTGCAGAGGTGTTCCAGAAACGCATTGACACAGCAACACAGATGAAATCCGTCTTAGGAGCTGATGAGAGGCCGAACTGTCTCATAATTGATGAGATCGATGGAGCACCAGCAGTACGTTCATGACGTTTCGTATGTAAAAAGACCAGCTAAATGACTCTTACCGCTGTCTTTAATTTCAGCTTTTAAATTTCTTTCTGGCGCTCTGCAGGCGGCCATCAACATACTGTTAGCAGTTCTGAACAGGAAAGACGGACACGGCGGGGAGGCTGGCTCAGAGACGACAAAGAAGAAAAAGAAGAGGGAGTCCATCCTGCTTCGACCAATTATCTGCATCTGTAATGATTTGTAAGAGACTGTAATGTTTTAACAAATTGCAAGTGTCCATTGTTAGGTTTGATATGAAAATGATGTCTTCAGTGTTCTGTCTTTGGTTTATTTGGAAACTTTCTTTTTTTTTTTTAATTATGACCCCTCTTTTCTTACAGGTATGTTCCAGCTCTCAGACCTCTTAGGCAGCAGGCCTTCCTGTTGGCTTTTCCACAAACTCAGCCTTCCCGGCTCACACAGAGACTGGCAGAGGTTAGTAAATCAGTGTTAAAAACAAAACAAAACACATATATATTTAGGAATACATTGAAAATTAGTTTTTAACTAGCACTTTTGCTTGTAGATCTCACTCTGTGAGGGCCTGAAGGCCGACACAGGCGCTCTGATGACGCTGTGTGAGAAGACCGACAATGACATCCGCTCCTGCATCAATACATTACAGGTGTGTGGAAGTGCTGTGTGTGTGTGTGTGGCATGAGCAGTCAGTAGCATCATAATATGCATCTTGCCTGTGCAGTTTCTCCATGGTCGAGGCATCAAGCAGCTGGACGCCAAAACAATACAGCGCGTCTCTGTCGGGCAGAAGGACCAGAACAAAGGCTTGTTCTACCTCTGGCAGGAGATCTTCCAGTTACCACGTACAAAACGGTACAAAATGGTCTAAACTGTCGGTTTTTGTTGCATGTCATGAAGTGGCTTTTCAAGAAGTATTTACTGGAGATTCTGCAAAAGCGCAAGAGATTTTCGTGCTTTGTTGCTCGTACTACAGTGTGGTTCAGTGGGATTTATGTGCCCAATCGAAATCTCTGTGCAGCATTAGGTCAGCTTGATTAAGGATAGAACATCATTTCCAACTTTTTAAACAAGATTAATATGTATGTGTGTGTGTATTTTCATTTGTATAGAAAATGGTGGGAAAGAAGTTATTTGAGACCCTTCAAACCTCAAATAACTTTGGAAAAAAAAAAAGTTCTGAACTCCCGTTTAAGTAGCCAGTAATTAATTGTGGAAGCGAATTTGAAGCCACCTTTTAAAAGTTTGAAAACAAAAGTATTTTTTCCTCCCTACAACAGCGTGATGATGTTATACCTTAAAAATTCTCAGACCTCAAACAATACATGCACGCATGCACAACTTGCATGCACAAGAATCTCATATACTGCCTCTATGATCTTTTTTTTTTTTTCCATCAGAGAATATTGTAGCTGACAGAAATCCCTAAACAGGACCCAAAAGCACCCCTAGTGCCCGAGGGGATTGTTGAATACTGGCATGAACAGCTTTGAAACTTGCTTTCTGGTGTTTTCTTATTTTGAAAATTAACAGTAATCGTGTTTTGAAATACTTAGATGCCATAAGTTTAAACAAAACCTTTGCATTCAAGAGCTGAGATCAGGCTTTCCGACTGTGATGATCTTTAATTTAATTTAAATTTAAATTTAATTTTCAGCCATGCTTTTTTTTTTCTCATTGTATGCAGGTTTTATTTAATGAAACAGTTGTATGTAGTGGCTGCAATGAAGTAAACATCTATGAATAGACGCACATATTTCCTGGCGTGGGAAATGGAGTTTCATTCCACTCAAATTTCATTATGTGTGAAGTAAATATGTGTAAGACTTCATTGTTTGACTTGTTCACAAACGGTGCGGCGACTTTCACAATCATCTTCATCATCATGTGATACTAAAATAAACTCTTTGACCCTTTTGTTTGCTCCTGCATGCTGTTTCTCCTTTTCTCGTGAACTGGTCAGACGCAGCTGGATATGTTGACGTGTATTTTCAGGAAACGTATTGGTGAGGGGTTTGAGGAGGCACCAGGTTCAGGAGGCGGGGCTCAAAGGTTCCAGCACATTCTACATCTCGCTTCATCTAATGGAGAATATGAAAAGGTGTCTCAGGTAAAGGAGTTAAACTGCTTACATTCGTCATGGTATTTTTCTTAATCTCTGTGCAGAAAAGCAGTTGCTTACTTATGCTGGACTTGTATTAAAGTCCTGCCTTTTAAAACTTGATTGTATGTTTCATCTGTTTTCTTCAGGGTCTCTATGATAATTACTTGTCCATGCGTGTGAGGGACCCAAACCTTCAAAGCGTGTCCGATGCTCTGGACTGGCTCTTGTTCTCAGACCGGCTGAGCCACGTGATTCTGCACGGGCAGAACTTCTCCCTCATGAAATACCTGCCCTTCCTCTCCGTCACATTTCACTTCCTGTTTGCTCACACGCATGTGCCTCGCATCGCCTACCCCCACAGCCAACATGAGGTACACATTTCTTAGTGGATGGAAAAAAACAAACAAAACATTAAATTGAATTTCGTTGAAAAAGGAAAGATGCATTCTACGGAAAATTCTGGTCGAAACGATGATGAAAATAATCAAGACATTGCATGCTTGTGTCCTCTCCAGGCTTCCTCTCGCCTCCTCAGCAGCAGGAATGCTTTGTCCACCATGTTGGCTGACATCCCAGCAAGCATCAGAATGAGGATCAGCCAGCTGAGCCTGACCATCGATATTCTCACGCTGCTTCTGGACATCATCTGTCCGAAACTACGGCCCGTATGTAAAAGCATATGTTATAAGCCAGGGGTGTGAAACTCGAGGCCCGCAGGCCAAATCCAGCTCACCACTTCATGTTATCTGACCTGCGAGAGCGTTCAAAGACAATCATGTACTTAAAACTAGAACATTTCTGAACGACGGCCGGTTTGACTCAGTACCGACATGAAAATGTGAAACAGCTGAGCTGGAGAGCAGCTGGTTTATGTACAAAAAAAGTCATGATGTAGCAAACGTTTGCTCAGGATTTTATCACAGAAAGTTGCTCATTTTTGTCAAAACTCATGATTTTTGTAAGTTAACTAAAAAAAAATTAATATCAGGGCAAAAAGTTGACATTATAAAAAAAGGAATAATTTTGTTACATTTGTGAAGTTTAGATTTTTTAAACTTTTTGTTTGCTGTTGCAGGTGATATTGTGAAATTTGGCTTTGTTTTGCGATTATTAAAGAGCGTTTTTAATACAAAAGCTTAAATTTAATGAAATTTTATGGCAAAAATTTGCTTTTTTAAAAAAAAAAAAATTAAATGACCGAGTTCAGGACCTAGCAGAGAATCTGAATACATAGCTGGTTGAGAAAATAATGAATAACCATTCCTTTGCTGGTAACCATGGTGATGATGTATTAACATGGTTCTGGCAACTCAAAAGGGGGCGTAGAAGTAACGGAGGAGATACTAGAGGGAAGAAGAGAGGCCCCGTTTGCTGTACAGATTAAATTCATCTGGGAAAAGACCCTCTCACACTCTTGGCTTGAGATGGGGACAGTGTTGGCCGTCGCCAAGAGGTCCTTGAGTCCATCAGGGATTAATTCCCCATCTTTTTCTCAGTATTCCCTAAATGCCCTGATAACATTCCGCGGGTCATCGATGCAAAACTGCTCGCAGAGCGTCTCAGCTTCACCTTCCCCAAACAGCTCGTCTGTATCCTGCAGCCAAAACTGAGGGTAAAGCACCTTTTAAGTCATTGATGAGCTGGTTGTATCCTGTTTGGTCTTTTCCTCGCGATAACATTCATTCCTCCAGATTTATTGCCAGGCTCCCAAAAAACCTCCTCTGATCCAGGGTGTTGTCAGTGAACCCCCGCCTGCATGCAGGAGTACACCTTGGAAAGAGTTTTGCTGGACCCTTTGCTGGCTCAGTAGGGTGTGTTGATTCGGCTGCTCAGGCATGGCCTCAAACACTCTGATCTGTTGGCAAATGGCTTTATGCGCCATTATGATTATGCATTCTCATTTTTGGAGATTAAGAGACAGCTCTGACAGTTTACAAAAGCATGGGAAGAAAGGCGCTTTGCCAGGCTACTGTAGCTGTCTTGACCTCTGCTGTTACGTGGAGAATCCTGCGTAAGATGTCTGTGAAGGGCTGGATAGTTTTTCTACAGTGTTGACTGTTCTGAGACGAGATGCCATCCATCTGTTGTCAACACCCAACCAATTTTACACAACTGAATGTCCAAACCGTCAGCACATTCTTTGCTCGGTTTTTGTTTGATGTTGCTGCATAATGCGTAAAGGTTATCCTTGAGGATACTGAAATGATTAATAGCGCCCTTCCATCGCATCACCAATGTGCAGAACAGTGCCACACAATGATGTTTCAGAAGCGGGTTTACAGTCGATCTGCTACCCCGCTCTTACGTCCAAGCATCACAGACGCACCGTCACATGTGAGAGCGATGAGTGTTTTTGAGAGGAAGGCCAAGTTTAAGTTGGCGTGATCTAAAGCATGCAACAGTTTGCAGACAGTGCCTTCAGTGCCCAAATCATCTAACTCTTACCAGATCAAAGAATACGTTCTCAGGCAATTCCATCGCTGGCAACTGCAGTTTTAGGTACGTTCTTTTTATTTAAGCCTGTGGCCTCGTCCAGCATGAGTCCGATCTGCTGTTGTATATGAGAACATGCAGCGTTAGAGAGGACAGTCCTCTCCATATCCACCATTCATTTCCCAACAGTCTATTTCACGCTCAAATCCATAAGCTGGCCTGTTGGCTTCTTTGTAAGAAGTCGGTTTGGGTATTGATTTATGCATCTGTCAGTCTGTCTTCGCTTGCCTTATGATAAATATTTGATGCCATTATATATGCTTTAGTACTACCATGTTCAAAAAAACTTTTTCCTTATTTTAATGTTGGGTGCAAATGATGTAACCGAGTCTGAGATCCATTCTTTGGTGAGCTTCATACCAGCAGTTTTTTCCAGACCCAGTAACCCCACTTTTTATTTTTTATTTTATTTTTAGACAAATTGCACAGCCAAGTCCAGTTTGTAAGCCAGGGATTTTTTTTTTTTTTTTTTTTTAACTGAGCGTTCGTCCAGATTTTCCCAGTTCGAGCGTCCCCGATAGATGTACCTGCTTCATCGCCATCATAATCCCTCACACATTCAGAGTCCTCCTCTGCACGCTGGACATGTTCATCTCCTTGATCCCTTAGCAGGTCGTCATTCCCGCGAGCTGGTGCAGTAACGGTACTGATTGAACTGCTGTGTCCACACTGTTGATCTGCCGAAACAATTTTTGCCTGTTTCAGATCAGACTGGCTAGCTAATTTGAAAAAGCTTTAGCAAACTTTCTTGTCTTTTTGGCATTTTGTCTTTAGTGAAAGCTAAGAAAACCAACGCGGTTGGTTGCTTAAAGTGACTTTCCTGTTAAATTCACATTAAAATGCATCTAAATATGCAAACACAAGATTTTCTTGTAACTTCAGCGGAGGAACACGCACTAACAAGACAGATAATTCAAAGAATATTGAACACAAAACAAACATTTATTTATTTTTTCATAGAGACATAGGGGGTGGCGGATCCTATGAAACAGGTTCTGGATCCACCGTTGGAGGTGCTGGATCCTGTTCCGGTACCTCCAGCCGGCTCAAAGTAAGCCCAGGGTGGGTGTCCAAAAGAAGTAGTGTCATTTAGGGCTTTCAAGGTAGGCAGTGATATGTACTTATTGTTAATATAATCTCCAACCAGCAGCCAGTGCAGGGGTGGAGTGATCATGTTTCTGAGTTGCTGCAGTGAGCGAGCGGCGGCGTTTGAGCCAGCCTGCCTGTGATCAGAGCGTGGTGCATTACAGCAGCGAAGCAAGTCTGACCACTATATTTAACACGAGCATCAAAATGGAGATTAGAATTCAATATTACACTTAGTTATCTTCCGGGATTATTTGATAGACGTCTGAGATTAGAGCCAGCTGACTTCATAAAAGGAATGCTCTGCCGTAATTAATTTAATGATATCCAAGACTATCAAGGATTTATTGGCAGAGAGTTATAAGGCTTGTAAGATCTGTGGGTTTTAATAGCAGTTAGAGCTGAGTGTTTTCTACGGTGAATAAATTGGCAGAATGGATTAAGAACACAGAAGGGGGTCAGAAACTGACATGGGAGGCACTCTGATAGACTGTGATGAGCTAACAGGCTGGTATCTGCAGTTAACAACAGATCATTATTCACTTGAATAAGTGGTGTCTATGAAGTACTCTTAAACCAGACTAGACTGTTTGTTTTTTTGTTTTTACAGTTATTCATAAATAATATCAGTTTTGTGGCACAGAACCATGTATGTATGTATGTTAAAGGCAGCTTGGTAACTCTTCATTTGGGGTTTGATGTTCTCTTAATATAATGACCAAGAAAACCTTTGGGCAGCACAACATCAGGATCTGGAAAAGAAAATGACATTCTGCTATTGATACTACTTTATCTATGACCTTAATTTGAGTTAGAGTTCATAATTTGAGTTCCATTTCCTGGTTTCGTCACAGATTTTGAGTAGTTGCGGCTCAGGTCCTTGTTTCTCCTCCTCACAGGTGAATCCGCAGCTGTTCAGCAGTAGAGAGAAGGAGCAGATGCACGAGCTGATTGACACCATGCTGGCCTACAACCTCTCTTACAGGCAGGACCGCACACCGGAGGGGCAGTACACTTATGTGCTGGAGCCGTGAGTGCACGCAGACACACACACACACACACACATATATGTATGTATACACACACACAAACAAACAAAATCCCACACCCCACCATTTAGCGGGTGGTGGTAGTACGTAGAGCAGATGCGTGTTTGTTGGGGGGTGGGGGGGTGAAGGTCAGTGCTCTTGTCTGCATTTTTTTTTCTGTTATGGCTTAGAGAGTAATCCCCTTAACATTTGATGTGTGGCGGCATGAGAGTGTGATTGATGCTTATGGTGCTGAAGCACATTAGCAAACAGCAAAGCTTTACTGTTGGGTGGATGGAAAATCAAAAAGGATGGATAGATTAAGTTGGTTAAGTTAAGTTTTTTTTTTGTAACTACTGAGCGCTCCAGAGACTGGTTTCATCACAATGGGACAACTTCCTTCAGCCATGCCGGATCAGCTTCGAGAGCAGCCTGGCGCCCCTCAGACCTCCTTCCTGCAGGCTCGCTGTGACAAAGTGCTGGTCACCAGCGACTGGTGCCTGCCGCTGGTGTTGGCTCTGCTGCTGCTCCTACTGGTCTACACCTTCCTGTATCTGCCCGCCTTAGCACACCAGAACACCACACTTTGATAGCTCGTGGACACGGCTGGATACAGACGCGCACATGCGGACGGTCCCAAGAGGAATGTTTGACTGAATTGTCGTGTTTTGGATCTGATCAGTCAGATTCTGATGTAATTATTAACACTGGGATAATTTAAGGAGCTGTTAAAGCTTGAACTGGTTTAACACGATGCTTCCAACTCTGGACTGATGCAGTGTTCACAGTGCTCTGTGGATGGTGATATTTATATTGTGCTGGTATCCAAGATTTGTTGTTCTTTTTCTTAAGTTAACAAAGTACTAAAAACTTAACTAAGAACTTAAAGTGACTTTGTTGAGTCTAAGGTTATAAATAAGATGGAATTAAAATATTCAGATAGACATCTTTGTGCATGAATGTTCAAAGGTTATTCAGCGTGATACTAACGTCTGTATAATGTGAAGAGCAGTTAATTTCAGCTTTTAGCAGAGTTTATTTATAATAGCAACACTTCATTGAACCAGGCACCCTTTTTTCTCTTTGTTGCTCACTCAAGCTTTGAATTAGACTACCCTGCTATGGGTGTGACTGTGTGTGTTGGAGCTCTTAAGAAGATTAAGGTTTTAGAGAGTGACAGATTCAGGGTTTTATCTGGAAAACATTAAATCATGGTACCTGTAGTGTCAAAAGTTATTTTGTTTGCCTTCTAAAATCTCTGTGTTGGGCCCAACAAGTTCTGAATGTGTGAGCCGTTTCTGTGTCTGACGTTGTGCCGGCAGACGTGTTGAGGAGGTGGCGAGGTTTCCAGGTCTTCCACCGCGCCGCCAGCTGACTTATCAGGCCAAACAAACCATCAGCAGAGAGATGGAGCAGGAGAAGATGAGGAGAGCAGAGCAAATGATGCTGCAGCGAAACCCTGCAGCGGTGAGACATCCATACATGTTTAACCCAAAACACTGTGCACGTGGTTTACATTGTTAAGCCCTTGAAGTACCTCTTTTTTTGTTCTTGTAATTCATTTGTGTGTGTGTGTGTATGTGTGTGTGCAGAAAGAGAAAGAAAAAAAGAGTGCCGGTCCTAAACCAATGAGGAACCATCAGCAGAGACTGGAGAGCATTGTCAAACAGACTACAGTGGAGACCAGGGTGAGATGCACATCTATAACATCAAACTTCATTCATTTCTCTCTCTCTCTCTCTCTCTCTCTCTCTCGCCCTTTGTGTAGGTTAATTGCACACTGTCAGCAGCTTCGCTGAGGTTTAAAGTCCTGTGTGACATAAGACAGTCACTGTCACTTGCACCTGTAGTTCAGTCCAAACGTTAAGAGCAATGCCCTCCAGTAAATGTCACACCCAACAGCCACTAGAGGTCTCTTTTATATAAAGCTATTAGCTGATCAACTCATCAGAATCTGGTTTGATCTTGATTTGGGATAACAGTCATGTGAGCCTCGTCACAGTTTAGCTGCAGTTTAATAGTATTTTTTTCTTCTCATTAATCAAATGAGCTTAACAACAGATTTAAAGTTTAGGCCTTGACAAAGGAAGGGAAGCACGCTGTTCCTCTTAGGTAAAATATTGGTGTCTATGAGGGACTTTTTCACTCTGTGTGGTGTATAATAGAGATAACTTACGAGGAATGAAAGAAACGTGCGGTGATGATGACTTGCATCAAATTGGGAAGAGTGGACCTGTCAGGTGAAAAGGTCTTTAAGATGTGCCTCCTTTTTTTTTTGTTTGTTTGTTTAAATAAGCAACATGATGAATGTCTCATGGGCAGAGGGAACCAAACAAAAGCCTCTCAGAGGTGTGTCGTAGTTAACACCTGTACATGAGCCAGAAAGGAGAACCCTGTAGGATTGAACATCTGAGACTTTGAGTGCTCTGGTGGTTTGTTAATGGAGTGATGGAGCCTCTGGGCGGCAGAAACGAGGATAATGAGAAGCCACTGGGTCACAGTCCCTAGTGGTGAAACTGGGAAACTAGGCTAATAAGAAGTGGTGGTGTGTGCGTGTGACTGTTCATCGATACTGACCTTGTCAAGAAGAACTGTGTTTTAGTAACTTTGACTAACTCCTTCCCTCTCGTTACTGTGTATTTGTCTCTTGCAGCCAGAGGTGGATTTCTTTGGTCGAGCCATTGCCCCCAAACCTCAGAGACCAGAGCCGTCCTCAGAAACAGGTACTGTAGTCTAAACTCCACGCCTCATAACAGCTCCACACTCTCCAGGGGTGGTAATGGGTGTGTGTTATGTAATGTTTCTAATTTAGTGCTCTTGTGGCACACTGCACAAAGGGGATCAATGCCGCTGGCTGCATTTTCCAACATAATCTTATTAAATCAGCACATAAGGCCTGACTCTGCCTGATCAAGAGCCTAAGATTTGTGCACAAGCCAACAGCATAAGCACTTTATATATTTAATATACACAATTCAAAGTCATTGTAGCTGTAGAAACCCAAGAATATTTTCGTACTAGTTTTGAGTCTTTAGAAACAGATGACAAATATGTTACCCTTACCTGGAGAGTAGCTGATTTCTGATGGGTTTTTGTAGATTCTCTTCAGCGACAAAATGAGCTCAGTTAAAGCTTGCGTTCAATAATAGATGGCCAGGTATTCATTGTGTATTTATGATGACCTCTATAGACACAGAGTACAATTTGTTCATCTCCCCAGTATGGAACACTGGTATCTAGGGCCTCGATTCTGCACCGAGTGGTCATTGCAATTAAAAGTGGACCCATTAAAATCAGTAACTTTCCTGAGAACAATTGATCAACAGGGTAATCAGGGTGGAAATGCAGAGCTGCGGGTGTTTGTAGGTCAAAGCAGGAACAACGGCGGGCTTCTGCGAACTGAAATGGGCTCAGCTCCAAACCCTGGAGAGTCCTGCGCTCTGTGCCGAGTGTCCAGGACTCCTTTTGACTACTTTTATGTGTTTTCTTACGCTGTTGTGCATTTTCTTTTTTGCTTTCGGTTTTATAGTGACTTAAGGATCATCGCTGAAGCTAAATCTTCAGGCTTCAAGTGTAGTCTTGGATTGCTCTCTGCTTTCATTGTGACTGTTTGATCCAGCAAGACCAGTACGAAACTGGAACACGTTCAGTGATAGTATTTCTACTACATAAACATGTGCGAAGCAGCGAGTCTCACATTAGTGAGCAAGGTTAGTTCAAGTTTGTTACTTTTAAGTCAGTGGTTCCCGACTTCCCGAGGGGCGCTGAAGGTCGAAAAGGCTATTCAGGGGGCGTATATTTATTTCATGTATTTTCAAAAAATAAAATAGGATTCTGTCTGATTTACTGACGAATCCTTTTTTTTTTTTTTTTTTTTTTTTAAGGGAGAGATCTTAGGGTGAGATCTTCTACCAAAAATGTTCTTTATTTGCAAACTGGAGTACAAAGTTGAAAAGATTTCAGACAGAGCCACAAAAATTACGGGTGCAGATGAAGCAGTGGCATTGGGCATGTGCCTTGTGCATCTACTCTGAACAGATCTGCACACTTGTTCTCAGTAAATCCATGTGCTTTTTGAGGGCATAAAGTCTAGTTTTCCAGTGTCGATGGGGACTGATCAAAAGTGTTGGACCTCAGTATTTCCAGACTTGAGTCCACGGCCGACCCAGTGTCAAAACAGTTGTCTCCAGAAGAATGCATACAAAACGTAGGTTGTCAAAGGACGGATTTGCATCCCAAGCGCAAACAAAAACGGGTAATAAGCTGACAAGACTATCACACCAGACGTGTCATCACTGGACAAATGTGGCTGTTACTTTTTACGGAAGGAAGATGCGGCTCTGAACTTGAACGTATTTGTTTCAAGGAAAAAAAGGTTTAGCACCGCTGCTTTAAGTTGTGCAGATTCTCACACGTTAGTATTTGTTGGGCATCTAAAAAAAAAAACAATAACTCTTTGTATCAGCTTTTATTTCCAAACACACACTCTGGCAATGCTGCACATTCTATTCTAAATCAAAACATGAGGAAAAGTTAAATCTGCTATAAATTTACAGAAAGTGAAGAAAATTAAATATTAGCTTGTTCAAATAAACAGTCTGTATTTCTCGGTTTTTGCCTCAGAAACAGCATTTCTGACGTCGCCCTACAAGTTTTCTGTTGGATCAAGGTCCAGGGACTGGGCTGACCATCATGGGTCATCTGACTGTGACAGACTCACAGGAACCTTTACAGCTGCGTTCACACTGGAGCTGATCACAACCACAGACTCTTCCATTCTGGATATTCTTCCATCCAGTTTTGGTTTCCGTTTTAAAGCATCTGAAATAATTTTATCTGAGCAGTCCTGTCCTTATCCTTTTTTTTTTTTGTTTGCACTTCTTTATTTTCACTCAAAATCAATCGGCACATCTGGTCACATGTTTAACACCTGTTTTTTTTAATCCTCATATTTTGATTTGGAATATAATGTGCAGTGTCGCCAATACATTTACATAAATGGAAGTAAAAGCAGTTATAAGGATTTCGAACTTTTCTCAGTTTTTAAACACACTGCTATTATTCTGAAAACAAAGAAGAAAACAGTCTCTTGAACTTGTAAAGTACATGTTTGTTTCCATTATTTAACTGGTCAGGGTGGTCTAATCTTCGTGTCACTTTAGAGGTGCTATGAAACAGAGTAAATGTTTTAAAAAAAAACATTTTCCCTGTCTTTAGGTGAGAAGTGTGCAGTTCTTGCTATGGGGACAGCAGTGGGCAACAGCGACGTGTGGTTTCGCTTCAACGAGGGCATGTCCAACGCTGTCAGACGGAACGTCTACATCAGAGAACTACTGTAACACCACGCCCGCACGCATTTCATCTGTATTTATGTTTGTTTTATATGTAGACATCAAAATCAATCCATAATTCTTCTGTTAATTCAAAACAGTCTTTATTTTTCTTTTGATTGACAGTGTAAAGAGCCAATAAAAAGGTGTTGTTGAACTTTGCTCAAACCTCTAGAAAGCTATTTAGTTCTACACACTCACACACACACACACACACACACACATTGGTCTTCACATCAAGTAACGGCATTCAGGAATATCCAAATAAATAAACAAGATAATAGCAGTAATGTGTGTGTGAGAGGGAGTGAGTGTGACAGTTAGTGCAGCAAGGCTGTGAGGGGAGTGCATGGTTCTCTATTGTATGCATCCATGATTGATTGGAAGTGTGTGTGCGACCATTAGAGGATCACACATTTGCCCTTCTCCACCCAGGGGTTGGCTCGCATCAGCTCAGGGTTCAGAAATGGATCTTCACAAACACAGCCCTCAATCCACTTCACCAGTCTAAAAACAAACAAACGAGAAAGAAATCACGATAACCGCCAGGATTATACTCAGTAGCTAAGAGACGGTGTGTGTGACACTCACTCGGTAACGGTGATGGACGACTTCTCTCTGTTGATCGCCAGTTGATACTGAAGGCTTTCCACTTCCCTCCTCATCTGTGGGACGTCTAGTTCCTCCATGGTGATGATGAGGATGCTGCTCACACACAAAACGACCCACTTGAGACGGCTAAAGCTTCACTTCAGACACACATAAGCAACAAGGGATATCTGATTGAAGGTTCTTTTTGGACAAGAAAACCAGAGCAACCTGTAAATTGAATAATCCAAAAAGCAATCGGGATAAACAAACGCATCAAGGGAGAAAAAGAGAGATCTGGTCTCTTTAGAAATACGTTTCAGTGTCCTTTAGTCCACTCATACATATGTAAGTTAATTAAAAGATACGTTGTCCATTACAGAACACGTTGGAGAAAGTTGCATTCACATCAGACACCAAAACGCACGCGTTCAACCACCAATTTTGACTGAATTTACGGCACACCAGTGGATGGATTTTAATGGGACGCCTCGAACACGCTCCTTCCTTATGTGTCATCCTTCAGTGCAATGCCAAGATGCCTGATGGTGTCGCGTTCATCTGTTCAAACAACAATCAGCCATGGGGAGGTTCTGTGGTGTACTGGCTAAAGACCCAGCCTAGCAACCAGAGGCTCATCGGTTCAATCCCTGGTCACCTACAATGATGTGGGTGGGTGAAGTGCCTGAACAAGTGCTTCCACACGTCCACATCCATGGATGAGGCCTCTGAGCAAGGCACCTGAAACCCCCACCAACAGCTCCAGGTACTTGTGAGTACTTGAGTGGCTGGAAGAAAGCAGCACAAACTCTTAATGTGGAGGATCAGCCAGGATATAATGAGCTTTCTTCAAGGTTCTGATCCTGTACAGGTTATTCAGATTATTTGTCACAACTACAACCTTACCACAAAGTTAAAAGCCAGTGTAGTTCAACAAAACAAAAACAACATGTAACAACATGGACTGAAAAGCCACACAGCCAGGAAGAAGCCATTACTCCAAAAAACAATAAAAAAAAAAAGCCAGATTACAGTTTGCAAATGCAAACAGTGACAAAGGCCTTAATTTGCAGAGACATGTCCTGTGTTCTGATGAAGCTAAAACTGAAGTTTGGTCATAATGACCATCATTACATTTGGAGGAAAAACGGGGGAAGCTTACAAGTCTGAGAACACCACCCCAACTTTGAAGTACGGGAGCGGCAGCATGAGGGTGTTTTGCTGCAGGAGGAACTGGTGAACTTTACAAATAGATGACATCACAAGGAAAGAACATTATGTAGAAACACTGAAGCAACATCTTGAGGCATCAGAAGGGAAGTTGAAGTTTGGGTTGCAAATGTGTCTTCCAAATGAACAGTGACCGTTAGCATGTCGCCAAATTAGTTACAACGTGGCTTCAGGACAACACAGTCAATGTTTTTTTTGGAGTGGCCATCACAAAACCAACAAGCCTGACTCGGTTCCACCTGTTCTGTCAGGAGGAATGGACCAAAAAATGGTGAGAAGTTTGCGGAAGGAAACCCAAAACATCCTGCAGTTTAAAAGCAAAGCTAGCAAACACTAAGGTCATTTATATAGAAAATAGAAATATTTTTTGTAATCTCAAGTAAACTGACACATGAAAGGTTTATTCCGGTTTACAGGCAGTGTGGTGGTCAGATCAAAACTATCAAAACCTGAATTATTATGTTTATAGCTGGACCTTGTGGTCAAAAAAATCTGATATTATTTTAAGCACTATATCACATTTGAACAATCTTTTTAAAGCAACATGTAATATGTTTCATATAACCAGTTTCTAAGTAGACTATACAGTGTGCACTTCATTGTAGTTAACTGTCAGATCCATGCAGTAGAATAAAAGTAAACAGCATTTCATTCACTTGCTGTAGCCTATTTTCTGTTCTTTATTTTGCAGCAGTGAGACAGCAATGACAGAAGAGAGTTCAGGTTAACATGGATCAGATCAGTAACTACTCCCTACTGGAAGCTCTCCTCCTCCTCCTCCTCCTCCTCCTCCTCCTCCTCCTCCTCCTCATCTCTTCATCGTTTTAATGGATCTAAGTAGGTCGGCTGCCTGCTTGTTTCCTACCACAGCATCCATCCTGCTGTGTCCCCTCACCGCCCACTGGTCCACGGCGAGGCCTCCATCATTTAATGATGATGCTCTCCAAATATGTAAGAGTGCCAGCATCCCTCAGATATCTGGGGACGGGGATATCTGGACCACTCACTTTTCTTATTTAAAGCAGATTTACGGCTCATTTCACGCAAACGCTTTCAATGAACCCAGAGCATTAAAAAATAAAAAAAACAACCCAACAACATCCGCTCAGACACTGATGTGCTGCGGTGAGGATGGATGGAAACGCACAAAAACACACCACGCACATCGCCGCTCTTACCGTCAGGCCCGCTTCAGAGAACCGCTGGTCGCGTTGGTGAGCAGCCGGAGACAGAGGAGGCGGAACGGGCTTTCAGCGGCGAGGACGAGAGTCTGTGGCGTCTAAACCGGTAGAGGAGTCCGGCTTTGGTGGGGGGAGGAGGCTGTATCTGCGGCGCAGAGGCACTCCCCTGCGCTCCTCTCTGGCAGCGACTGGATGCGGGATGCGCAGGGCGGAGAAAAAGACCCGGCTCCTGGTTTGACAGTCAAACGAGGACTGGAGCCGAGGACGCACCTGTATGCAAAACCGGAGGCTGGACGCGTCTCAGCGGCGGAGGAAATAACGCAAATGAGGACGCGCTCCGGAGGGAAAACAGGCGTGGAGTTAATTTTCTGCTGAGCCGAAGGGATGTCGGCCTCAGTTCGTGGAACCACGGATTCCTCCAGGAAGGAGGTCTGCAGCACTGTCGCAGGATGTGCATTCAGCTCTTTATTTTTGCATTAAAAAGATCACATGTGGCGTATGTCTTTCCTTAAAAAAAAAAAAAAAAAATCCAACCTTCTGAACATTAAGGATTTGTTAACTGCACCCATAAATCTGAACTCATTCAGACAATAGAATGAAAATAAATAAATAAATAAATCATATTTTAGACTATCTTCCTTTACCTGACATGCATATCATACCAAATATGGAAATGTCTGTCTGTTATCTGCATTTTTCATTGTTCATGCAACAAACAACCCCCCCCCTCCTTTTTTTTTTTTTTTGCATCATCTCCTTGCACAATGCAGATAGCTACATAATCCAAGAATAACTTTCATCCAATCCTCCTCAATCTGTAGCTGATTCTCCAGCATTGTAGGCAACGCAAGTACAGCACATTTCATACAGAGACAATTCAAAGTGTTTTACAAAGCCATTAAGATGAAAACTGAAATAATAATACAAACAATAAAATGATGCAGATAAAAATCCTAAAACAACAAATCCAATAGATTTACATTATAATAAAACAAAGCTTAGAAAACAGTTTAGTTGCAGTATGTACAGAGTAAAATTAAACAAAGGCACAGGAAAACAGCCTTTAGGTTAACTTTAAATGTGGAGAGAGTTCATTTCAACATGTATCCTATTACTGCCCATAAAAGATCTCAAAGTAATGTTTGATTTTATATTATACTGTGAAATCAAAAATGTGTTGTGCCCCGTGTGGATGCTGAAGCTCACGTCTGAATCAAATTTTTTGTCCAACTAATACATGATGATTTGAACCAAGAACTGGATCTGATGACCCCACCCACCACCCAGTTTTCCAGTCTGTGAAGCAGGATCTTATGATCCACGGGATCAAAGGTCAGACAGTGGTGGACTGGATGTTTACCTGAATCAGATAAATGTAATTTCAGAACTTATGTAAAAGACGATTTCATAAAAAAAGAAAAGAAGGTTAAGCTGAATCAGTGCAACTTCCTTAAAGGGTTTTCCAGTGAAGCACATTAGAGATTGGACTGTACTTTTGAAGGGTTCAAACTTCTCTTCAGCGGGGAATTGACAACTATAGTTTTGGGAGATCTGGGAAAAGGATGATGTATTGAAGCCTAGAACTCTAGATGTGCAGCTAACAAATTAGATTTTGCTCAGGGGGTCTACATCTGTCCAGATGTGGGTCTGATCTGTCAGGTTAGATGCACTGACAATTTTTAGCACATCTGTTTGTGAAGAAATAAAAACAGTTTTAAAAAAAGCTGATTGGTATGGTGGCATGTTGAACCATCTGCTCCAGGGTTTTTAGCACTGATAGGACAAGCTGGGTTTTGATTTTTGCATGAACAAAAGATGCAAACACATCAGGGGCTGTTTAGTTGACCAACAGCAGCAAAAAGAACCGATTGTTGATATTCCTGCTGAACATGTCAGAAAAATAGGCTTGTCTAGTCTTTTTTTTTGATAACAGCATTGTGTGAAGATTTTCTTTAAAGATTTCACAGTGAATTTGCAATTATTTCAATTTGACTGAAGATCACCAGTAATGTATTAACACATATGGTTGCAATCTTGTTTTAGTCTGTTTAGGTGTCATGACAGTTTTGTGCCTTTTATAAAAACAAAACACTGTATTTATATTCAATTTCATTCATCTGCTTTCTTATGGCTCAACCATAAACACTAACAGTTTCTGGATCATATGGTTCATATTCTGTTTCCAGCATCTCCTGCTTTGAATATTTAGAATTTCCCTGATCTACCTGTATGATTTCTTTTTTTGTTTGTAGTTGCTTCACATTTTAGATACAGGTGGGAAAAAAAAACAAACACCTTTACTATAATTACTGTTGAATTGCTTACTCTGACTTTTCTAGGCCATTTAATTGTTTCAAATAGCAGCTATCCTGCTGGAATAGGATCTTAAGTTACAAAAATACTTGGCAGCACACCCAGAGACCATGAAAACAGTTTATTCAGACAAAAGTAAAAATAAAACACGTATGGTATTCCTCGGGATTGTTCTGCCTGCGAGTGGCTGATCACTGGCCGCTGACGATATCCGAATGAAAGGCGACGAGGAACCTGTAGGAGACAAAGTTTGGAATATAAAAACCTGGAGGCGGGGTGAGCCTCAACACTGACCGTGCTTTACCAATGACTCACCATTACAGAAAACCCATCACCATATGCACGGAGCAGGACAGTCATCTTTGCTGCATCAGAGATCTAAGAGAAAAGGAGATCAGTCCTAATTTAGTTAAAAGAAAACTAGAAATAAAAAGGTAGGGAGCAACTGCAGGAGCCTCAGAAAAAAGTTTGAATCAGGAGCTGTAGTTCAGCTGTCATAGTAGGTGTCAGAAAAGTTTATTTAGTTTGTCATCACAGGCTGAAATAGTATAAAAGCTGCAACATTTAAAAACCCACCTGCTTTCAAAACCCAGTTGGCTAAAAAAAAGACCTTCCATCTTTATCTGGCGTGGTAGATCTTCATCCAGACTCCTGTTTTCTGTCTCATTCTAACCTGTAAAGAACATAGACAGTTAGTGTGGGGGGTGAAAAAAAAAGTTATATAGTCAGGACTGTATACATTAATGACGTGGCCTCAGAATAAAGTTTGAATCAGGAGCTGAAGTTCAGCTCTCATAGTAGGTGTCAGAAAAGTTTATTTGGTTTGTCATCACGGGCTGAAAGCAACTCACATGCACATGTAATCTAAGACTTACCAGCTGTTGATCTCAGGTTAATCGCATCCAGCTTCAGTCAGCTCCCTACATCTTCAATCCGCTTCGCAGTTTCAGTCTCACACCATCATTCAATCCAGCCTCGACTGTGAAGACAAACACGATTCAGTGTTTAAGTACACCAGACGTTTTAAAAATCATCCAATAGATCAACATTTAAATCGCATGTATTAGATCATAATTATTTGTTCTTTATTAGCTACCACTTGTAAAACTGTCTCTACAGGCCAGCCACGTGGTCCAACACGAGCACATGTGGACGTTTATACTCACCAGTTTCTGCTCGGTGAACAATCTTGACTTCAAGTGACGTAAAGAGGCGAGTTTCGGCTTTTTGCAAACAGACATTTTATGTTCTTTAAAGGAAACATGCCCAGAGCTGCAGACGGTGACCACCTCTCTCTTCGCTGGCAGAAAGGAAAGGAAAGACTTGTCCGGTTAAAAGGAAGTTCATTTACTGTTTCCGTCCCGAGACAAACTAAAGTCCCTCCCCTGTCTGGCTAACGGACTTCGTTGGACTGTTTAAAAAGGGGAAAAGTCTCTTTTTTGTATTTTTTAGTTGCTAATGTCTGCCTGCTGAGCTACAGCAGTGCTGCCTGGACATCGTTTTTCATAGCAGTGCAGTCACATCTAATCATCAAGAAAAAAACAAACAAAACGATTTTGTTACCATTGAGAAACAACATTTCCCAGGAGCCTCGTCGAGTGTGCAAACGTTATCAAGCATCATGGGAATTGTAGTCGCATTATGTTTTTTTTTTCTTTTTTAACTTTTTTTTTCGTTCTATACTAACCGGCTGGTAGTTTCGTTATTGATTAGAAAGCGAAGATAATATTTCAGAATAGCACCATATGATTTTTGGATCATCGCTAATATTCAAAACTATAAACATCATAATATCTGTTCAAAGGCAAACAATGCCACTTCAAGATGTTTTGGCAAAAAACAAACAAACAGAAAATAAACTGTGAGCCTATAAATTCACTATCAACACCAAATCACAATTAACCTTTGATATGTGCATTTTGGTGTTTTTGGCTTTTAACGTATAGAATTTTTTTTTGCAGTTCAATAAAACTTTATTTATGGAAAACTTGGATCTTAGTTTGAAATTACATAAAAATCAGCAGGTGAATGAGACATTTAAGTGTGAGCTCTGTACAGGTACTTAAGGGGTCTGAAAGCAATCAGGAT
>JBAMYA010000001.1:12543052-12561023 GCA_037176975.1 Arrhamphus sclerolepis | reverse complement strand
ATCAGGATGCACCATGTTGAAATCTTAACAATTTGGCTATAAAACTAAAGACATAAACTTAACTGTGACTCAAAACTATTGACTATACTGAAATGTGTGATGATAATTTACATTGCTAAAGTATTAAACAACGTATAGAATATTTGATCCATAAAATATGTGTTTTTTAGACCATAACATGGAGTTGCATCATGACAACAACTTGGCAATTTATGGGTTAAAGTTTTTTACATTTTTTTATATTAACACTTTTTTTTTTATCTGTAAAAAAAAAAACAACTGACAAAACAAAACAACGACTTGTTTAAAAAAAAAAAATCTATGTAATTTTTATAGCTTGTGTGAAGAGACAAATGAGATTTGTCATGTTCACAGTTACCCAATCCTAACTAATTTCTCCTAATAGCTTATATATTTTTTTTCATTTCACCAGTTCTCATATAATATTGAAATCATCTATAAAACTCCACCCTGAACTTAGTTAGGACTGGGTTCTGTACCCTTGTATACAGTCTAAGGTAGTACCTAATGCTCTGCAGATTCAAACCAGAAATCCACTTATTCTGCTCATTATACATCTTGGAATGCATAAAAAACATTAACTGAACACTTTGACGGGCTTTGAAAACTCATTACTTATTGGAGAGGGACTTGATAGTCATAATTTATCTCTAAACTAGAGTAACTGTTGTTTATCACTCCTTTGTACACCTCCATGTCTGTGACTCTAGTAACACACATGCACACACATTAGTATTACACTGCCTGCCCAAAAAATGCCATCACCCATATTTTAACTTAGCAAATACATAGGAGTCTCCGATTTAAATAGGAATGCAGTAATTAAATGTCATGTCAAATATAATATCAATGGTAAACCATCTTCTTATAGAAGATGCCTATCTACAGCACCTATTGTGCAAGCCTGTGAGCGCGATATCAGGATAAGGAGTTGCTGCAGTTGCTCTTGTCTGGGAGTTTGGCAACATTATGTGCCAAAAAGGCAAATCAGTCAACGATATAAATATTCCAAATGGACTTTTTTCCATCAGTACATTTTTGTCTGATGACTCAGTATATATTCCTAGATGACAAAGCCAGGATTCATCAGGCTGAAATGGTGAAAGCTTTTTTATGCATGAATTTGTCACCAGGGGGCTAAGACCTTAATCCCCTTGAAAATCTTTGAAATGTACATAAGACTTTATATAGCAGGCCTTCCCATCACCATGAGATCTTGATGAAAAGTAAATGTAGTCTAGGACAGAAAAACCATTAACAATTCCCAAAAAGTTGGAACGCTGTATAAAATGTAGATAAAAGCGAAGTCAAAATGAGCTAATATTTTCCGTGAAATGGAACATCTGATTTTATGAGATTTGAAAATCATTGCATATTGTTTTAAATTACATTCTGAGGTTTTTGGAATTGGAAACAATGTCACAGCTAACATGAGCTGGAATCTAATCCCTGACTTTTTTTTTTTTTGGCCAGGCAGAATTTATGTCCAGCTATAATGTTTTTTAGTTTTTTTTTTTTTAAATTCCCTTGCTGATAAGACATGAAAAGATCTGAAGAGCAGCGTTAGGTTTAATGTATACATTTATTTTGATCACATCTGTACAGGAATGCATTGTCACAGCAGAAACACAACCTTAACCCAACCATGGCACAACAGCCATCACAACACATCCGAAACTTAACCATAAATGTACAGGCTTGATCAGCTCACCTCAATTCAGTATTCAGAATCATCATCATAATTATTATTATTCACATAGAACTACCAGTCTCTCAAATATATCTTTGTTTTCAAAGAGCATAAAAATACAAGTAGACTCTTCACTGGAATGAAAACTGGTAGTTGATCCACCGTCTGGCTTACATGAAGGGACCACTGAAAATGGGACTCCAGGAGGAGCAGAGCCAACTTATTCGTGCTTACAAGGGGGGGGGGCTTCGATGAGCTCATAAAATGCTTTGCAATGGCTACAGGAAGTTTCACACAGAGTGACTGATTTTAAGGGTCAAGTAGGACTCACAACTTAACTTAGAGGCTAACATCACAGATACACGAGGGTTCTTAAGAGACCATAAAAACCATTAAACGTTTTCGTGAAGACAAGAAAAAAAACAAAACAAACAAATATATATGAAGAACGCTACAAAGGCACAGAGATTTTCAGTTAACAAACAGACACAAGAGGAGATAAAAATGGAGAAGGAAGATGGGCGGATTAGAGGCAGTTTCACTATTTAACACTAGAGGGAGCTCTAACAGCTCCTATACCCAGGGATTTTATAAACTATTTGTGTGTATGTATACTGGATGTACTATAGAACGCATTGAACTATGGGAGTATCGTTTGAAAACACCGTTCACTGCAGCAGGACAAAGAGATATACCACATGGGTGTGCTTGCACTTGTGTGTTTTTGCATGTGAATTTGTGTGAATGTCAGTATTTATCATGCACTGTGGTGCAGAAGAATTTCCAAGCAAACCTCCATACGCGGAGCTGAACAACAACAGAGCAGAACAGCATCAATATTTAAACCAATGTAGAGTGCATTTATGTGTGTATTTATTGGTTTATGCGAATGTCTCCAAACTTATGGATGCACGTTTATACTGTTTTTCTGATCACTGGAATAACTACTGCATGAGTGGGAGGACACTGACATGAGCAACAGCAGGGACTATGCACACTCGTAGCAACAACGCCAACAATAATAGCAACAACAACAACATGAACAGAAACAACACACAGGTCAGGAAATCCAGCTAACCACGAATCCTTCACTCATACAGAGAAGAAATAGAGGCTACAATTTTAACATTGTTTTAATATTGAAGGAGTGAGATGAACTCAAAAAGTGGGCTGCTTTCCATGTGCTTTTATAATTTCTCTCTGGTATCTCATTGCTATTTATCTAGCTAGCTATCCATCTGTCTGAAAGACAATTAATGTGCTTAGTTTTGCAAGCAATATGCTTATTTGTCTATCTGTCAGACTTAAATATCACGTCTGTCCTCGCCAGAGTCTATAGAAATAATGGGACGCGCAAAATAGTTGTGCTTCTCGGTCCACACAGCAGTCTGAGGTTGAGCGGCGGTGACACGCTGGGCTGCAGAGGTCAGAAGTTGTGTGGAAGCGGCCTCCTCTCGTCAGGAGGAGAAGCTGCAGCTACTGCACCAGACAAAGAGGACTCCATCCTCAGTACTGTACAAGGCTACTTGGAAAGCGCTCACCCAGAAGGGATGCACACTGGTACATGCGCTCTTTAAGCTCCAGCAGTGGTTTGTATTTTTTTTTTCCCTTTCTTTTTTTCCTTTACTTTCTTTACTTTTTTTTTTGCACACCTACGTATGATGGGGGGCGGGGGGGAAAGAAAGAGCTTCTTGGGGATGAGATGCGCGCAGGAGATCAGTCGAGCATTGCATCCAGTTGATCCGCCAAGTCGTCAAACATGCTGCCAATGTCATCAAGGATGGACACTGTTGCTTTTTTGCTGGATAGAGAGCTGAAAATGCAAGAAGAAAAAGGAGATTAGTATCTACTTAGGGGAATGCAGAATACAGAGGTAAAAAAAAAAGGATATTTCCCCTGCTGTGCAGCCTCCCCTGGCAGTTGCTAAACATTTGCTCTCCTTTCACTTTGATTGTTGTTTTCCACAAACACAATGCTGCTATCCACTCTAGGCCCTGGGCTTTCTTTTTTTTCCCTAAAGGCAGTTTTTTTGTGTTGAAAATAAAGAGCAAAGGAGCAGCAATGAGAAGCTTTTAATTAAAAAGCTAAAGGTTTACGCCAACTTTCTGCCACGAAGTGCTAAATAACGACACAATATAATGATTGGTTCTCAATCTGGTTGAAATACATGCTGGTTCTTAAAAGCGGACAGAGCTTTTGAGAATCAGCGTGCCAGAAAATAAAGTCCTGAGGAAAAATTCTATTTTCAGCGCTGAGTTTCTGCAATACTGCCATTCAAAAGAACTACAGATTTGCCACCCCTGTGCTTTTCATAAAGATCAAGCAGAAGGCGACATAATTGTAAGACTACAAATGTTTCTGCATTACCTGCCAACACTTACAAGACAGAGCTCCTCCTGGCCCTCTGTTGTTTTTCCAGTACACTAAAATGCACTGGAAAGGGTTGTGCCAAACCAAAAAGGAATTAAACTTTAAGCATTACAGGTTGAAGGTTATGTCACACAATAAGTTAAGGATATCTGAGCTTCTTAATTACTTTGGCAACTGCTAAGATCGTAGCCAGAGGTACAAGTTAGAGCCGTAGAAAGCTAAGACTCAACTATCACTGAAAATATGGACAAAGTTAGTGATTTCATGGTAACTGGGAGTTTTAATCACGTTTTTTCTTTAGGTGAATATTTTCCCATTATCAAAATGATTTGACTGCTTGAGTTATTTTCTTTTTGCTGGACAGGATGAGTTTCTTCTAAAACAGAGGGCGCTCAATGAAGCCATATGTAAAATGTATATCATACAATTTACAGTCTCTATAGCATTGGTTGCTTCAACTTAGGTTTAAGGTTTATTATTTTATGATCCTTTCATATTTCACTTGGATGCCAGTGTCTAGTCATTAGAAGTAGTGATGGATATAAACAAATCTCAATATTTACGTCATACTCACTCATTTTGCCTGTCCTCCTCTTTCATTTTATGCTCCACAGCCTGCAGAGCTGCAGCTAAGGAGGCACTCGTTTCCTCCAAACGTTGCTGAACCTCCTCCTCCTGCTCCACTTCTATGACTTGACTCTCTCTTGATCCTTCCCTCCTTGAAGGCTTCTTTTCCAGCTCCTTCAGGTTTCCATCCTCTGCTACCTTCCTCTCCTCGTCCTGCTCTGTTTGCCTCTTGTGCTCCCTCTCTCTCCTCCTCTCTTCTTCCTCCTCTGCATCCCGTCCTCCCAGCAGGTCAATGGAGAGGCCGGCGATGGAGGAGCGAGGAGGCTTCACGGGATGTGGGGAGGGGGTGGAGGGGCTCTGGGCCGGAGAAGGGGAAGTGAGAGGGAGCCCCGGAGAAAGGGAGGGGGCAGAAGGCGTGTCGGGAGCTGGAAGTGGTGCAGCAGATAGGGGAGAAGAGGGTTTGGTGGCTGGGGTGGGGCTGACCGCAGCTGGGCTTGTTGCAGCAGGGCTCGGGCTTTTGGTAGCCGAAGCTACTATTGCTTTGCCTGGTTTAGGTGCTGTTGGGGGCCCACGTGGCTTTGGAGATACAGGAGGAGGAAGGCGCTTCGGCTCTGGGCAGAGAGAATCAAAGAGAACACTGTAAGTACAATCAACCAACTCAAACACTTTCTTTTAGATCACTTTTTTTCCTCCGTGTTTTCTCAAGTAATGTCGATAAAGTTCAAAGCCTTCAATTAGTGAAAATAATTAAGTATATTATAAAGTTTTAAAGTAAAAGCCTGTAAATCATATGTAACACTTGATCTTAACACTCTATGCTCTTGTAATTATTATCTAGATAGTGCACAGTAAGTGATGCGGCTTTTGCTAACCTTTCACCATTTCCCTAGAGAATCCTGACACCATGCATAAAACATGAAAATTAACATATATTTTGTTTATCAATAAGTGAAACTTTATTTTCCTTCAGTTTAACCCATCTAGATCTGATGTAGAATTGCAGTTCAGGCCTAAATGGATTAAAGAATAAAAGCTTATTATTAGCATAACAGGGTCCGGGCTTTTCTAGTGTTGTAGTAAATACATAAAAATATTACTTTCATTTCAATATTTATGATTCATTTTTTCATGTCTATTAGAAAATGCCTTCCTTTAGATAACAACTGCCTCTCTTGTAAAATAAATTATAATTTTGGTATTACTTGGGTCTCAAAGAAAGACCTTAAACATACTCATTTTCAACATATGTTGGTATCTGTAAAGGTTTTGGGTCCCCTGGTGGCAATGACCACAGCACAGCTGCAGCTTCTGACAAGACTTTATCATTTGATGCACTTTTCAGTGCCAACGCACACGCGCACGCATGGTGCAGGCTGCTCCTCTGCAAGTCCTCTACCCCCAGAGTCAGAGTGCTGCTGGTTAATTAGAGGGACTCTGACTGACACATGTAGTGCAGGTGTGCCAGTCAGTCCCTCTCAGGTGCTGTTTCCTGGGCTTCAGCTTCACCTCTCCTCTGCAGCTGAGCAGAACCACACCCCACTGCCACAGTATCGTACATTATATCTACATATATACTTATAATATGTATGTTGATGTATTCAGCATACACCATGGTGTGAAAACAGATCTGAGAGCAGGAGTGGTGAAGGTCATAACTGGAGGTATCATCGTTTCTGTTTTACCTTTATTGTCTGTTTTCTCAGGTTGTCTCTCAGTCTGTTGCTAAGAGACATACGCCAAGGTCTGACTCAATGAAATGACCTCATGTGCATCCAGGAAGTTACTGCCAGTGGTCCAGTTTAAAGAGTTGCTTAGCAACATACAGTATGTGTGTTTAAAATTGAACTACGATAAGTGAAAACATGCTGCAGCCCAAGGTAGAGAAAGAAAATAAGTGGCCCAGTTTTTTGTGTGTGTCTGTATTTATGTGATGGGTTAGTGCCAATATTGGCAAAACAAACAAACAAACTAACTGACTAAAAGAACTTTTACTTTTAATGTGCAATTTGATCTTGGAGCAAATAAAAACATTTTCATGTTCATAAGTGAGAGTGAGGATGTCTGGTGGTCGTGTGGTGATGTTGGATGTTACCCTCAAAATCATATCAGAGCTGAAACAGTCTAGCAGAGACGCATAAAGCAGTGCTGTTGATCTATGACACTTGTTTAGCACCAACCGGTGACCAAAACCAGAACTTTAGGCTGAATCACAGTTGATACTAGTATACTGGCTTAGTGACACGCAGCAGACCCCCACCAGTGCTCTGGATTCCCTCTCCAACCCATCAGGAAACCATACAGCCTGGTCATGGACACAGGCAAGTGAAGGCAACAGGCGCCCACTCCCCTGACCCGACAGAACACGGACCAGCCCAGAATCCAAGAAAGGCAGCAGCCAGCGAGGCCACAACACACCTGCAGCACTGCCACATCTCACAGGTATCCACTCTGGATCCCCTCCAGGTGGCCAGGTGTCTGTGCTAAGCATGTTAACATGCCAATTTTAATTAAAATTGTTCAAATTAATTTGAAGTTGTTTCTAGAAAGTGCTAATTTAACACCATAAGTCCAGAAGGGAATATTCTAAATTTACTGTCTCTCTGTCAAATAAAGACAAAAAAGAAAATTAATGACATGTGGAAAAAATGTATTAATTAAAAGGCTTTATATATAGAATGTGAATATTTCAGCCATTGTTTCTTTTCTGTGGTATTAAAAACAACAACAACAAAAACAACAAAAAACATTGTAGGAGACAGTAGTGCTGGTGAGTAATCCCAGTCCTTCACACACAAGCATCAAACAGCACAACACAGATGGGAAAGAGGTGAAAGGGAACATAGTGATGCTTTAATACTGGTAAAAACCTACAAAGTGACTCAAGAGACAAATACTCCTGCACTGCACAGCAGGAGGTTCTCTGTGTGAGATGTGCTCTCACAATGGGAAATAGAGTGACATCTAGGTGGAGCACACAGAAAGCACAATGAAGAAGAAAGCACAGCAGCGGAAATGGTAGCACATTATTTGCAGCACATCGACAGTGGTGGATGAGGGCCCCTATGTATGACGAATGATGTTTAGCAACATGAATAAGCAGGAGACATGTAGCTACAACTGTTCTTAACATAGCTTACTTTTTGCCCTAAGGTCTTTGAATAATTATCAACTTTATTAGCACACCTGCTCTCTTGATACTTTACTTATCAAGGAGTTATTGTGCAGCAGGCTGAATAGAGCCTTTGGAAACTGAAGTTCTCACATACAGCTCTTCCCATCACAGGTCTGGAAAATTTAAATGCTACAGTGTTTAAGTACATGCGACTACATGGACATTAATATAGGCAAACAGTTCCAAAAGCTGAACACATTGACTTCTAATTTTTTTTTTAATCAGAGTTCATGTATGTGCATGTGTGTGTCTCACCAGGGCTCTGTTGCTTCTCAGTGTTATCAGGCCCAGGAATGGGGACTCTGCGGGTTGGTGTAGGAGGGTCAGCCTGTGTCTTCCTTAGATTGGCTGTGGACGGTTTGGGTGAGACCGGTGGTCTCAGAGACTTCCTGGCCTCCATCCATTCACAGCTCTCTCTGTTGGTGTCAGTCCTCTCAGAGACCTCAGACACCGGCCTCCGCCTCAGCACCACGCCGTTGTTCTTCTGGGTCTCCCCTTCGTGTTTCCGTGTACTATCAGTAGAATTTGACAGATTATTGCTTTCGCTGACCTGCTCTGTTTGCTCGGATATGCGTGGTCTTCTGCGTAGGGTGTCTGAGCCAGTTGTCATGGTAACCACAGTGGTGGGCATGGATGCAGGCGCTTCAGAGTCTGACGTTGGAGGACGTGGCTTCCGTCGGAGCGTTGCTGTGCCGTCTGCGCTCTCGGACGAGGAGGTGACCACGATGGAGCGGGGTCGGGGCTCGGGACGTTGCTGCACCGGCTGTTTAGGTAACGGTTGGTCTCCAGGTAGACCTTCAAGTCCAGTGATGGTCCTACGCCGAGTCATGACATCATCATCCTCAGAACCAAGACCTCCTGCGTTTGCCTGGCGACGAAGCTGTGGAGGGCTAACCTGCAGATGACATTAACATTACAAATTCTTCTTGTTGGAGTTTTAAAATTTAAAACACGATTCTTACATTTGCACACATACCCACCTGTAGGTAATTAGTGCTGCTTCCCAGATTCCTCGGCACAATGGATGTTTCCAGCATAGCTGCCAGGCTGCGAACACTGCCAGAAGCGCCCTCTGATCTCTCCAGGCCTTTGGAGTCCTGAGCTCTCAAAGCTGCTCCAAGAGTCCCACAGTCACTGGCCCGCCGCTCTCGATAGGTTGGTAGCCCTAAGAGCCCGCCCCCCTGTCCTTGTCCTTCTCCCTCCCCGTCACCCCCAGTAATGGAAGAACAGGACCGTTTAGGTGGCGTCGGGGGCCGACCTTTGCGACGGGGACGGAGAGTGACAGATGAATGGCTGCGGTTAACGGTGACATCATTAGTGGCGGCAGTATGTGTGGAGCTGCTGCGGCACACAGTGGCGTATCTAGAGTCTGATTCTGAGCCGATGAGACTGTGAGTTCTCTGCCGCTCTTCCTCCTCACAGGGCAGCCGTAGCATCGGCACTGAAGACATCTGGGTGGAGGGTCGCGGTCGAGCCCTGGGGGAGGCCTGCTGCGTGCGGGTATGTGGAGGGGTTTGCGGTGGGGTCTGGGTTGGTGTGTAGGGTGGGGTCTGAGAACGTACGGGACCTGGGCGAGGTTTTGCCAGAGGGCTGGGGACACTGTCCCTCTGCCGCTTCTCCTCCCTACGAGGCTCTGAGGAGCTAGATGGAGGTGAAGGGAGGCTTTGAGTGGGCTCAGAGCTACTTTCTCCTCTCTTCAGCTCTTTCAGTCTGTTTACTCCCAGCATCAGTTTCTTCTGATGTCCTGGGGCCGTGCAGTCGTGTGAAGGACGAGATATTGCAAGGTGGAAAAAAAGGATTTATTAGGACTTAAGAATAGGAGAATATCTACAATAATGCTTATTTTGTTTCATTATGTTTTTAAGTAATAATAAATAAAAACAATTCTTTTTTAATTTACTGCTGACCCTATGTGAACCCACAGATTTGCTGTCTCCAGACCTGTGGGTGCTGCAGGGCCTCTGTACATTCATCAACACCAAGAAAATAAATAATTACTTAACCCATTTGTACCTAAGGCGTTGTTTATAAATGCCTTGTAAAAAACCTTAAGATTTTCTGCAAAATTGTCCAATAAAATGACATTTCTGTACTTTTTGAATATGAAATCTGCAGTGAAATAGAACACTGATTAGATTTAGTTACATTTTTTTTGTTTTTACCTCATCTTAAGATCATTGAGATTTTTTTTCATGCCACTATATTATTTCTCATCTTACATGATGTAGACGCTTCTTACCAAGCTTACTGATGCCAATCTCTTGCAGATCTTCAAGGCTGATGTCCGAAACAAAGTCGATGTTTTCATATCCATTCTGCACAAGAACTTGGTAGTACTGGCTGAGTCCCAGGTGAGACAACCAGTCTGCCAAGTTGGCCTAGAACACAAACATATGTGTGCAAAACGTAAAATATTTTGACAAAGCTGACACTCTGAACAGCTCGTTTCCTAATGAGCTGACAAAGATCCATGTGCATAGTAAAAGGCCGTCAAAACTCAATATGACCCGCTCTTATTTTATCATTAGATAAAATTAGATAGAGATCATAGGAGAGCCTTACAGGCTTGTGGTCTGGCAGCCAGTCTGTGGAGGGCAGCTTGCTGATCTCCGATGTTAACTTCTTTCGATGTCCGGGCTTCATTACCCCAATCGCCGTCAAGTCCTTAAGCACACAGTGCACTTAGTCAAACCATGAATTCACTTCTTTCATATGTTAACAATTTGATACTATCTTAACATTCATACATGACATGCATATGATATGCCTTTAGGAATATTTTGCTCAGGATAGTCTACAATGTGTGTCCCCTGCCCCTGAGGTGATGTATGTCATATTAACCCGTCCACACACAGACATGCTCACACAGTGGCAGTAAAAGCACACCGAAGAACAGACACAGTATTTACAGCACAAAGTGGAGTACCTGGTGGTGTGTGAAAACAGGTATGTAAATGAAGCAGACAGATTATGAGAAGTGACTGGCCCAGGCTCAGGACTCACACCGGGAGGGGGGGGTCAGGTGACAGAGACAGGAGGGTCATGATGACATCATCCAGGTCAGTGGGGAGCTGATTTGTGAGCTGTTCTGTGCGGAGCCTTGACAGACAAGGGTGGGGCGTGAGGGGGCCAGGGTTCATGACCTTACCTCAGGGGTCATGCAGCTAATGGTGTCTAGATCATATCCCGCGGTGAGGAAGTGGGTGGTGTAGAACTGCAGCTGAAACTCACCCAGCCACGTCACTACTGCCTGCTTCTAGAACACAGAACACAGAACACTACTGCCTGCTTCTAGAACACAGCTGTGCGGTTCTAGAAGAGTCCACGGGTTCCTCTAGAAGACAGAGCACAGCCTCATTCTCGAACAAAGCATACCAGCCTGTTCCAGAATGCAGGGGAGAAGACGGCTCTAGAAACCAACATAGAAACGTCTGAGATGTTTCCAAAATGTAACTATGCTCTACAGTAAAATGTTAAGTAGCACTCGGCAGCTTAGACAACCAACCGTAGAGCTTCTACTGGGGAACTATTCTCTAAAAGAGAGCATAGCAAAGATATAAAGAGATATAAATCACACTATCTATATCTGTACTACAAAAAAAGCATTAATTTCAACTGATAACGGCTAGCCAGTTATGCTTTGAGATCTTGTATCACCTCCCTGGAACAAAGGAGATGAAATAATATCTAAGTACTACATTTGAGAAACATTAAGAACAGACGTTCTAAGAGGGAGGGTGAAATCATATGGCATTTTATTTTCATGGTACTGAGGTTTCTCAACTGTTTTATTTATAGAAGTGAGACAGGTAAAGAGATTGAAAACTCTGCTAACACAAATTCTGCTCCTGATGTGAGATCTCAAAACCAGTGCTTTCATTTCTGATACTGGATATGACTTCAGGTAAATGGTTATGTGAGAGTATTTGTTATTCACTATTCCTTTTAGCTTTCAACCCACTTGCATGCACGCGTTAATTTATGAATGACTTCAGTGGAAAAAAAGCCAAATGTGATCATCCAGTGAAGACACACTGCAATAACACTGCTTTTGTTTCTCTGACTGAATACCCAAAATCATTGTCGGATAACACCCAGTGAATGTTCAAGAACACGGCGTCTGCTCACTTCTCAAACATACAAAGGGAATTTGACCCTCAGTTTCACAGAACAGTTCTCAAGCAGAGCAGCAGCATGTGGGTGTCTCAGTGTAATGTTAGGGCAGGGGGTGGTTGGAGGCACAGAAGGCAAGACAGCAACCAACTCCTCGATGTGTCTGTCACTCTGCCTGTCTCCATGGTGACACACTCACATGCCTATCATCAAGGTGTCGTCTGTGCAGGTGCAACACAACAGATAACTCACTGTACAACCTGAGCTCAATCTTTGAAGAGATGTTCGTTTCCCATATCAGAGCTATGGTTGTGAAGAAGCAGAAGCAAAAAAACAAACAAACAAAAAACAACTATCATCTGAAGACTCACTTTCCCATCATCCTCTTCAGCCTTCCGCTCAAATGACCGCTGTTCATGAACTGTGGAGCTGGAGGAGCCTTGACGTTGAAGGAAAACAGAGATTGGAGAGAGCGGGAAAAGAAAAGGACTATATAGTTATATTGCTGTTCTTTTTCACCACTACAAATTACACATACATTTAACCAGCTTCATATCTTTAGTGTTTTTTCTCTCTTCAAAATAAATGTGTACAAGTAAGCTTAAATCAGACCTGTCTCCAGCCTCTATTTAGATCCAGTCTCAAGTTCTTTTTTTATTTTTATTTAGATAAACAGTTCACAATTATGTTTCACCTTTTAAAATTCACCTACTCACACCCACACCGCACTGGTGGTAAAGCTGCCAGTGGGAGTGAAATGTGATTCTGTGTCTTGGCCAAGGCTAGTATGAAAATGATTTGTTGAGGCTGTAATTTAGTTCCTGGCTTTTGAGATTTCTTTACAACTGTATTTGGAACAAAATACCATTTACTTACTAATTATATATATAAAAAATAATGAGAAGGAGTAGCTACTAATTTGTAAAGAATGAGGCTTCAACTTTTAATATAGACTGTGAATTGCAAGTTGCTGCAAGACTTACCATTCAAAACATTTCAACATCAATTAGAAAGCATCATATGTTTTGTGATTCCTGTACCGAGGCCAATGTTGAGCTTCTTTTACAGTGCTTTTCTGTGTCTGTATGTAGATGTTATAGTGAAGCGTTTGGAATTTCTGTAGCCTTTGTCCTGGTTCTGACTGCTCATGCTAACACGGTTTGGCATATTACTGTGCAAGCAAATCTTGGTTGCTGCAGCTTGAACCTAAAATGCTCAGACTCCAAGAAAGGATTACTCAAAAAAAGATTTGAATTTGCTTTTTTAAAGCCTCATGTTAGAGCAGCTTTCATTAATAAACATAACTTAAAAGTGTTGTGAGACTGAAAAGAGAAATACTGTTGGTTGTTAATATGAACAGACATTTGGTCTCCAGTGGGCTAGGATGACTAAAAGTGAGATGAAGAAGAAAAAAAGATCAAACGAGCCCTGGGGGAGTTGTTGTGCTTATGAAATCTACCTTGATAATGTTTAATTTTCCTCACTTCAGTACAAAGAGAATGGATCACATTGCATCTTTCCCCTGGTCCTCCAACAGGGTCCAGCTACAGACCTATGAAGGAGTGGAGCTCCACCGGAAACACGTGACTTCCACTCCTCCGTGGGTCTGTAGCTAGACCTCTCTCTGGTGCTCACTTTCCATTGCCAAACTTTTACTTCCTGGTGGGCAGGGTGATTTTCTGAAGCTTAAAATCATTGGTCTAACCGTAAACCAATCACTAACGTTTGGGATGACGTATGTTATGCGCTAGCACAGCCGTCTCGTACTTCGGCTGTAAATATGGTCCTCCATACCAGAGAATATTCAATTCAGAGCTACTACATCATTTCCATTCAAAAAATTAACAAAACACTCATCTTGTTGTGGCTTTAAGTTGCTTATACCAGTGAACTTCTCCAAGACAGAGCGAATATCTTCCGTCTATGCTGTCCGCCTCCATTGAAGCTTTTATAGGACTCAACTGAGCTACAATTTCTGACGGCACAGTGGCTCTTGGCCACGCCCTTCTGTTCGTTGATTGGCCGGTCGTTTTTTGAGCTGGAGTAAACCGAAAAGAACGGAGGTTTCCCAAACTATGTGGTGAAGTGAAATAAAATGGAACGAAAAAGTCTGCTGAGGACCAGGCTGTTTTTTTTTTAACTTCATGCATTCTTTCATTAGGAAATATTATCAGCAGTAGGGTATGCATTTCCAAAATCACTTGCACTTGCCGTGCAAGTTATTGTTTTCCCCAACCCCAGAAGTTGGGGTTGATAAACCTTCTCGCAAGGAAATCTGACTTCTCACTTTGATTTCCCACTTGTGAACTGACTGTACTTCAATAGTGTAATATGTGTAAGTGCAACACTAGAGAAACACTTAACAAAAGTAATGCAGACATCTGCTAATTCACTCTTCATACTTAACATCAGAGTCTAAAAAAAAAACTGTAATAGACTAAGAATAATTCCCGATGTTTACTGATATGTGCATATGCAACCACCCACTGACTCGCTGTTACACTGCTTAGCGCTGTTATTTGTGGTTTGGCACTTTATCAACATGGACTGGTTGGACGCATGACTCATAATGAGAGACCTGTAACAACAGCCACTGGCTGAACTACGGGCGAGTGAAATGTAAATATGGGTTGCAAATGTTGCTCCCATGTTGCATCTCCAATATATTTTGACCAAAACGTGCCACGAAGACCTCAGAAGACTGTGCAAAGCTGTGAATAAAGAGCATAACGGGTGTCACTTGTTCGTGTCTTTGTATGACAGGATATGCTTACTTGCTGACTGCTCAACAGACTGTGACTGCTCCAAGAGATGCTCCTTAGCTTTTACTGACTGAGACAGCACAGTGGCCAGGAGCTAAAACACAGAGAAACACACACACACACACACATAAGCAGACACATAAAGAAACATTTACTCTAGTACAGTCATTCAAATCACAGAGGTGCCTTGTGACTCGGCTTACTACGCAGAGACAGAGACTGTCTTGCTCATAGCTCTTGTGGTTCCTGCAACTTCCTGGCTCAGCAGAAAGAACAACTATATTTTAAGAAAATATACCTGAAAAAAACCAGTTCCCTTTGAAGATGTAGCATTTGTAAAGTGCTTCATGAAATTACAGTCTATTGTATCCAAAGATTTACAATGAGCTGCGGGCTGGAGATGTACATCAATAATAAAGGCAAATCTGACACTGAAGATGAAAACATTAGACAAACAATAAAATGTGAAAAGTCCATATCTAGCACTTGAATATGTTGACATCCAAGTGCCTGGGATATTGAGCATCTATTTGCTATTTTAATTGCATGCTTTGAATTAAATTTTATGCACAACACATTTAGCTATGGCTTTAAAAAGAACCACAGCTAATAAAGTTGATAAGCCTTTGTATGTCCTTATTGCCCTCATCTATTAAAAATGTTATTAAAAATACACAAAATATTTCATTTCTTTACACAAAATCCTCAATATTTATGGCTCATTGCGTTTCTACGTAAGCCAATGAATATTACAAGCATTACATCTCTGGGATATGCCCTGGCTTGTTGGGGGAAGAGATCCAATGTGAACCAGGCGTAATTGGTAAATTAAGTTACTTATTTAAAATCAGGGGTTTTTGACTCTTCTTTATGCCATACAACAGTGACTCAGAAGGGTCCCAAAAGTTATGTCCCAAAATAAAGTTGGGGACATGATACAAAGTCAAAAACAAAAATTATAAGAACAAAGCCTCCTCGACAAGACTTAACTAAAAGAGCAGATGAGTGCTGCACAGAAGAACCAGTGCATAATACACTTTATGTGTTCAAGCACAGCACAGACGACACAAGTATAAAATTCAATAACAATAGTAATCCAGCACAGAGGCAAAGTGAGCTGAAATTATTATCCAGGTGATCACAACAAGGCAGTGTGTCCCAGCAGGGTAGGACAGCCAATCAGCAACGGGGAACCACACAGCATTCACGACTGCCTCATATGAAAGAAAGAACTGGCAACACCCTGGTAGAGAATGACAGGGTCGGCTTAACCCTTCCCCCCAGGACAGGCTCTGTGTTAATTCACAGTAATGTTTACCTGAACATTTGCCAACATGTTTTCTATAGCCTTGAGGCTTCTCTGGGAAAAAATCCAAAACTCCAGATAGTTAATCTTAATAACATTGAGCTCTGGGGATCTTTTAACAGACCAAAGATCCTGAATGAGGAACCGCACAGCAAAGTAAGCAGACCAGCAGGCTTCAACTTCAACAACAGGGCCATAAGAACTATAGTTCTGTTCAGCGAGGCAGACTGGGCGCTGACTACAGTCGAATGCTCTGATTCTTCTTGGGTGAGTCCCGTAACACAGCTTTGAAACTGACTGATGCCCACAGAACTCTCAGCACTGTTCTTAACGAATCAAATCTGAAAAACAATAACCAAACAATACTTACAGCAAAACTGAACCACAGTACCATCTTACATGAGTCCCACGAATCTTCATGCTAATTTGAAACTCTGCTTAGTTACAGCTCAGCTTGTTTACCTTGAAATCAGGACCCATTCATCACTGTCCTCTTATTTGCATAGAAAGAAAGCTGTTGCATGTACACCATAATTGCTCCCATCTCGCCCTCGCATATCTCTGATATGCTTTATCTTGGTGTAAATTTCTACTAAAGTCCTTAGAGGTGTCATCTTTTAATTACAAGGTTGCCAGTTTGATCTACAGCTTCAATACTTCACATTGAAAAGTGTCCTTGAGAAAAATAATGAACCTCACATTGCCTTCCAAAGGGTCTTGACATCTATGAAGGTAGATTTGTGTCTTTATTATTTAATCAGAAAAAAAAGGTTGCTTCAATCAAAATATATATTTTCAATAATAAAAACCTTCGTTTCAAGAAAAAAAAAAAAAAACCCTTATCAATCAGTCTTCAATCTTCTTCGCTGGTTTGTTGTGAGTCGGCCATCATGCTTAGTTTGGTTATTTTTGCCCCACATAAGTCATGATCCGAAGAAGTGTGTACATCAGGGGCATTTTGGCTTCAAACACATTTTCTTTGATTGAAAAGGGTTTTTTTTGATTGAAGCGAAGGTTTTTATTATTGAAAATATATTTTTTGATTGAAGCAACCTTTTTTCTGATTGAATAATTAAGACACAAATCTACATTCATTCTAACTGACTGAATTTCACATGCAGATAGTGCTGTTTGAATGGTTTAATGTGATTGGATCGTGAGTAAATCATTTCCCACATGGGGTGCGTTCTTATGATTGGCTGAAACAAGAAAGATATCTGATTGGTTGTAGATCATTCGTGTTAGAAAAAATGCATTGATGAGTTGGAGGCACGGTAGGGGAGTCTCAAAACTCACTCACAGATGCAGCAAAGTCCACAGACCAGAAGCCGTTTGTAAATCAAGTTATATTTGTGTGTGCATCACAAATACATGTGTGAATCTTGTCCTGTGCATTTGTGAATCGTGCTGCGCATTTGTGGCTGTTGAGACTGTTCTCACTCCATATTTTTGTCTTAAAATCACAAATTTATATATATTTTTTTTTTTTAAAAAGGAATTTTGACAAAAATCAAGAGTTTTGACAAAAATTGTCAACTTTTTTTTATAAAAATCTTTTTCAAATGTTTGCTAAATCATGACTTTATGATATAACCGACTGTTCTCCACCTCAGTTAAGTTTATGAATGTCTTTGCATGCTCTTGTGGGCCAGATAAAATGAAGGGACAATTTGGCCCATGGACAATGAGTCTAATGTGATATAAAGTTTTCATGCACTGCAGATACACATTTATTTACAAAGGCAGAGTACTAGCATCATAAACCACAATAATTACATATATAAAAGGGTGACTGGGGCTCTAACCGCATAACCCAGCATACTTCATTTCTGCTCCAACCCTCACCTGCAATCAGCTGCTGGATTAGAGTAAAATATGAGGTGGAGGAAAAGAGTTTCCTGTTCCTGAGGACTCATTTACAGGGCAGAGTTTCTACAGTCCAATGCTGATCTTCAGTTGTTGTCATTCTC
>JBAMYA010000001.1:12518767-12533365 GCA_037176975.1 Arrhamphus sclerolepis | reverse complement strand
AGTCACTAATCAATATCACGTGCATGTCTGTGAACAGTGGGAAGAAGTATGTGGTGTGTGTGTGTGTGTGTGTGTGTATTTACATATATATACATATATATATATATATATGTATACATATATGTATGTTAGAGGAAAAATGCTGCTCATGTTCATTTCTAAAAACATGGTGTCAGACAGTCCAAACTAAAGGGAATGATCCTGTCATGTTATGCAGTAGATCTTGTCAGAGCTGGAGATCATGTGCTACATTTGAACTTTTGATGTGAGAGTCAAGCGAAAAGAGTCACAAGTGTTTAAGCTGAGTTGAGAGTGAGCTTCTGCAGGCAAATATTAAATGAGATTAATGTGTAGAGTTACATCAGAGTTACTTCTAATCCATGAAATGTGGCGGCTCTATCAAGAGATGAGAGTTTTTAGTGGGGAGGGTTATGATTACTACTAGGCTGTGACTTCAGATTCCTGCTAGGTTTATATGTTGTGCATTGAATAGCTGAGTAGCTAACGAGCTATTTCACAATAGAAGTTTTTGGAGTTATTCCCAAAGACAATATACAGTATTTCTAGTGCAAGGTAATATTGCCAAAATTGGGAACATTTTTGTTAACAGGGTTATGCAGAACAAATGGGTCAGTTCATTTGTCCCAAGAATTTATATGAAGCTTTTATTTGATACAAAACGCTTTGGCAATGAGAATTAACATGAGAATTAACATGGGAAATCACATTTCCTTCATCTTGGTTTCTCTGCACTGGCTCCTTGTGAAATCGAGAATAAAATGTAAATTTCTTTCTGTCACATACACAGTCCTTATAGTCAAAAGGCTGTCCTGCCTTAAAAACACGCATAGTTCTACATTATTGTTCTCAGACTGCAGGCTGATTTATGCTTCTAAGCATTTCTAAAAGTAGTGTGACAGGCAAAGCTTTTTTCGCTGTCCTGTGGAACCAGTTTCACGTTTCGGTTTAGGAGGCTGACATTGTCTCTAGTTTTAAGATCAGGCTTGAGGAATAGAAATGGACTAAAGTGAATTGAGTTTCAAATAGATATGTTGGCAGCAGTTAATCAAACCAGAGCAGACAGACAAACAGCTTAATCAAACAGGCATGGAGGATGGAAGCACGTGTAGAAGAACGACATGACCATCATAAAAGAGAGTGAAACTACCTTTAAACACCAAATATACTGACTATTCAGTCAACCAAAATCTTGGATAAAGTAAGCAAAATGACCTCAGCAGACCTCTAATTACTGTTTATTGCTGAATATTTCTAATCATGATGGTGGTGGTGGGATGATGTGCGCCATGAAATCCATTGTTGGACTAGACAGGTAAACTGATCGAAAGAGTGACTGACAGGTGGATGGAGTGGGTATAAGGACAGATTGAGAGAGGCAGATTAAAAGGACAACTGGCTCAGACCTTATCACTTCTATATGTCCATTCTTAGCTGCAAGATGCAGAGGTGACACTCCGTTGGGGTCTGACGGTTTTGGTTCCAGCATTGCTGCACACATGTTGCTGCTGAGCAGGAGCTGGACCACCTAAACACAGACAGACATGCAGCATTACTTGGACATTCAGGTTTGTCATAACACAAAGAGCTCTACATGTCAAGTCAAGCGAGGTAAACACATATTGTCTGCTTCCTGTGTGTATTTGAATCTTGAGCAGCACAAGACACATTGACACAGAATACGGTACTTAGTCTTTTAAAGGCCCAGATATCATTTTACCCGCTTAATCTCCTTATGATATTACTGCATCTTCACATGCCCCAAACAAAAATCCAATATTTGGCTCAATTGTACAGGACTAGGCTGTCAGGTTTTAACAAGAACCGTGAGAGCACGCTGCAGCCGTGCTGACTCTCAGTACGTTTTACAATCGCTTTAAGGTCTCATTATTGACTCTTTGCATTCTTATTTACCAGAGCTTTTGGTACCATATAAGCCAGGACATGAGACAGGAGACAGGAGACTGAGAGACACAAGGCAGAGCACTTTCATTTGTTCCAGATGCAAGGATGAAAACCATAGGTGGCAAAACATCGGTGGTCAAATAATTTAGATTCTTTATTGGTTTATTGACTGGAATACCCATGTTATTTAAGCAGTTTCATAATACTTCGGTTTTGGATTTTTCTAGTACAGCTTTCAGATAAAATTGTCCAAACAATAAATAAATAAATGAATAAATACACAAATGTTTCAAATTTGGTTTCTCTGTGGATTCAATTGATTTCTGGCAGCCAGTGTTCTAACTGTGTTAGTCCCACTCTTCCAGCAAAGAGGACAGTCACAGTGGAGGGACATTTTTGTGTCATTTGTGTCTCTGCCAGGAAGATTACATAAATACTATCAGGCAGAATTTCATAAAACCTCGTATCACATGGGCAAAATAAGAAGTCTTTGATGCCTCGTGCTCATATACTCAAGTGCCTTCATTATTTTTCTGAACAACTGCTGCCCAGATGAGTGTTTTGGAACAGTTTCAAACGAGCCCAAAATGCCAGAGTAGAAAGCGATGACTGAATGTTTAGCTGCGGTGGACTCATTTTAGGGCCAAGACAAATGCAGCAAGGACATTCAGGAACTAATATGATCCAGTGATGAAACAGGGACAATGTATTTTTTATAAATTATGGTTGCAAAAGGATTTCTCAGTGTAGATGAAAGTGTAATGAACAACAGGCCCAAACCCATACCAAAAGCTCCATTTTACACTGTTAGTGTGAGGAGCATCTGTTATATGTTTACATTTGTTTTTAAATATCAAATATGCTGGGAAATGGCCAGACACCAACACTGTTCTGTGAAAATGAATGGGTTAGACTTTTCAGAGTAATTGCATGGTCTCATAAAAGAGATAGTCCTACAGCATTTTAAGACACAGTCTCTGATAAGACCTTCTCTACCCCTGGGACTTGTGGGACCCTGGTCTGTCCTTTTAATGACCAAGATACACAATCTTCTTCTGCTTTTGGCAGAACTTGCTAGGACAACCACTGCTTTCTGTCCATTCACTGGTGGATCCCATACATGATCTCTGAACTGGTCTTTGTGGTGTATAAGCACAAGCTCAGCTCTGCTGCAAGTGTGATGGAAGGTTGCTGTCAAAATAGCCTCAGAAAGGATTTATTCATTTATTTATTTATTGGTGAAATCGAGATTAAACTCACAATATTTAATTGGTAAAACACAAAGCGTGTTGTGAAGTAGCACAGGACCCACGCAGCAACTGTACCTTATGTTATGCATTAACCTCAAGTGTGAGGTAGCCCGGCCCTGTAGCCTTTCCTAAAATTAAACTGCAAATTAAAAAAACACAACTAAATTTAAGAGCATGCTGTTCAAATGCAAATACAACCTAAACACAAACTCAAGGAAGGGCTCAGAGAACATACGAAGACTCCAAAGCCTCCTCCAAAGTCCTCTGATGGCATCTGATAGCTTCTGTGCAAAGCAAGACCCCAGTCCAGAACCCACAGCTTGGAGCTAAAAAGGCCAGGACATCCTCAGATGGTGTTTGTTCTCACCCTCACCGGGAAGAGATGTTTTAGCAGCAAAAAGGCAACTTCCTATTATTAAGAGAATTGTTGTGATTAGTTCATCTATCAGTTAGCAAACTTTTGGACTGATATGAGGCCAAATAATATGCAATTAATGTTTAAATCGTATCGCAGAAGAAAATGTTGTACTACTTCAGCAACATGAAGGGAGACTTTCTGGTTGGCTCTTGGAAACATCTGTGATGATGTAAGTAAGCGATTCATAATACGAGTTAATTCTGGGCTTCCTTCTGGGATTAAACGGTTATAAGAACATGAACATATGAATGATGTGTTTGTTGTAAACGTTCCCTTTGAATGGGCGATTATGTATCTTGGCAACCTGGATTTGGAAACTTGGAATATCGAAGACCGATCGAAAACTACTGTGTATACTTATGGCAGCCAGTAAAAAAAAAATCCACCACGAGGAAGTGGTTAAGACTGAACCCACCCACTATTTATGAATGGACTGAGATTGTACATAAGATATATGTCATGGAGAAGATATCATTTTCCCTCAGAGTTCAGAAAAGGAAATTTTATCATATTTCGCCTGAATGGACAAAGTACGTAAAGCCTGTTAGATCTGACTTCATGGGAAGGTATATGGGCTTGGAACATTATTTTATTTCTTTCTTCCCTTTATCTGGTATTGGTGGGATGGTTATAGGTGGTGTAGTTGTGTTCTGTGATGGTTTTTGAGTGTTTTTTATTCATTTACTCGCATGTACAAAATCCAGGAAAGGCATTAAGGACAAAGTTGGGTGGACTTTCTGCACCCATCATTCTCTACTTCTGAGGGAGAAGGCAGGGCAAAAGGATGTCAAATCATTTGCTGTGGACTAAAGAAATTACATAATGCTGTAATTATTTCACGTATCTAGAATTTGCCTTTTTCGATAAAAAGAGAATTAAAAAAAAATACTGGTCTTCATGGTTTTTGACATTTTGATGTGAATATGTGTGACAGATTATACCATTACATTTGATTAAATACAAACAAATGTACTTTGTGCCCATTTGCGTGTTCGGTTTCAGTGAAATCTACTCACTCCAACACGTCCAAATTCACACGCGAGGTCCAGCGGCGTTTTCCCAGCAGAGTCTGAGATACACGGATTGGACTGGTGTTGTAGCAGCATCTCTGACTGCAACACACATGTAGACACACACACATACACACACACCACTCACTGGCAAATCTGAATTTATTTACTTGTAACTTTTGACCACATTTCATTATGCACTACATAAAAAATAAATACACTTCACAGGAGTACACAACGTACACAAGGGCTCTATACACCATAAAACACCCACAGTACACACACACAGGCAGATACACACACACACACACACAGAAACACAGCGTTACCCCGTCATAGTGTCCATGCTGAGCTGACAGGTGGAGAGGGATCTGTCCTTCATCTGACTGTCCGTTGACTGACGAGCCTGCCTTCAGCAGCATTTTCATTGGCTCAGTCTTCCCCTGCCATGCAGCATAATGCAGAGGACGCATTCCTACACAAAACACACACACACACACACACGTACACACACAAAAACAAAAAGACAAACACATACAAAAGCACACAGCCAGAGATGACAGCACAATATCACACAGACACCACGAGCACATGCACACAGACACAAAGATGAGCATATGAAAGCATGCAAATTTACTTTATTAACATACAAATCAGTTTGCAATTTGACATTTAGCAGACAAAAATATCTTTTATTTTCCTTTACTGTTCACTGAATCATCCAACATAATTGAAGGCAATTGTCATCATCACTAATTTACCACAGTGGGCTTATGTTTAAAAAGCCATCATAAGTGTGTTATCATTGGAGCTGAAAACAATGATGTGTGCACGAGAGCTTAAACAATTAGTAGTTGAAGAGATAATTGATCTGCACTGTATCATTAACTGTTCTTAATTAAGAAGTAAGTTTTAAGAAACAAAAAAGATTATCTGGCAGTAATTGAAAAATCTTTGTGTTTTATATTGCTTGGATGGTTTATTGCTATTTATAGGAAATCTGCTGAATCTACTGGCTGATTCTGGATAAACTGAGACCGCAAATATTACTAACTGATCTAATGTGAATGAAAATGTTGACGATATTTCTGTAATATCTGTCTTGCTGAATAGTTTCAGGCAGAGGTTCTCAGTATCCATCCTGGAAAATAAAGTCTTCAAGTGTTTGACATGCTCTTGATCCTTTGTAATCCCCCAAGTATTATTTGTTCGAGTATATCACTCATGGGGCGCTTGGGACAAGCGACCCCGAAACAAAGGGCAAGAAACTCTCTCTCTCTCTCTCTCTCTCTGTTGACATGGCACAAGGGGACTTTAGAGGGAAAAGGATGACACAGCCCACTTCTGGAGCTACGCAGGAAAAGCACGTTGATCTCAAATATTGAGAGCAAGGAAGAAGAAAAAAGGAAGAAAATAAAATCAGCATGGAATCATTATCAGCACCTCTGCCCAGTGAACACGACCAACCACGTTGCATCACTAGCTGCAAGTAGCTGTGGAAATATTTCTGAAGCACCAACCAAAGACCCCCAGTCTTGGTATCAAAGATAAGCTGTGTTGTCAAGCTGAGTAAAGAAGCCCCCAGGCTCCAACTGCATGAAAGAGTTGTTATTCAGAGGAAAAGCAGTGACAGAATAAAGACCCAGAGCAGCTGCAGCAGCTACAGAAGCGAAACCCTGAACGCACGAAGAGATGCCACTGGAAATAACTTTAAGGGAGCCTCAAAGATGAGGCCAAACTTATGGCAGGGGTGAAATCTTTTTCCTGACATTGAGATAAATTTGTTCCAAATCCATACAACAATTTCAAATATTCATCATACCAAACACAACTACACTAAAACCAGATTGAAATGGAAATGGAAATTGAATTGGAAATGTGACTAAATGCTTTTAAGTTCTCATAAATACACTCTTAATTATTTATTTATTTAATAACACCAAAGAGGTCTAAGAATAGCAGTTACATTGCAACTACTAACGTTCAGGATTGACACAAAGTTTACCAAAAATAAAGATAAATCTAATACAAATCATAAATGTATTGTTATGTTTATTCAAAAATGCAAATTAAATATCACGGGTCATCAGGTCATCTTTGTTGTCATGGAAATGTCATATAGATAAATTAATGAAATAACAATAATCAAAGCAAACATCATATAAAGCTGCTTTCAATCTATTTTGCAACTTTACATTTTACACAGTTTTGAAGGTTATTCCATGCAAAGGAAGCAGCATATCTAAATGTGTCTTTTCCCAGTTTAGTCTGAGTTCTGGGAACAGATGGCATGAATAAATCCTGACAGCAACATGACGCCTTCCAGAGCAATTTTTGAAAAAAAAAAAAAAAAAGGTCCATAAATATAAAGAGGAGGTAGTCTCAGATCAATAATAAAGATAGTAAAGACTGTGAGATTTAAACCCAGTGCTGTATATATTTAAAAACATTTTTTGCAAAAATGCATACATGAATGTAAATAACATTGCTATAATCCAGCACAGATGCAAAAGTGATGGCACCAAGTCCATTTTTGGCTTCACTGTGTTCCAGGGATTATCCCGGCAGAACTGATGTTTGTCCTATTTTCTCTTTCAAGTTTTGAAACAGGATTTCCTCCCAGAGTTCTGCACCTTCAGGATGTCCAGGTCGGTGAACCTCTGTCGTTTTACAAAACAGTTCCTCCAGAGCAATCTTGGCTCATCAAAACTGTTTTTGGAATGAATCTTTTGTTTTCAATCCATTTTTCAGCCATGGCATCCCCGTGTTTTGGAGATTAAATGGGCATTTTCACCAGCTTTGCTAACCTTGTCGCTGTATGTTGCTGTACAAGCATACAGCTGTGAAACTGTCAGAATTAAATGTGGAGCCAGGTAATTAATACCTGTCTTGGCCTTCAGCAGGAGGGGAATTTTTTCTTGGCTTTAAGGTTTTTCTCCCGCTGGTATTATTATTATTATTATTATTTTTTTTTTTACTTTCTATTGTTTCTTTTGATTCATAAATTGTCCCTATAGGTGTGGGTGAGAGTGTGAATGGTTGTTTGTCTACATGTGGCCCTGCGATGGACTGGCGACCTGTCCTGGGTGCACCCCTGCCTTTCGCCTGGAGAGTGCTGGGATAGGCTCCAGCAGACCCCCGTGACCCTGCACAGGAAATAGCGGGTATAGATAATGGATGGATGGATGGATGGATGTCCTTTTGATCGGGTGTCATGTTCTGGGTCTAGAGACCATTTGTATAGTAACAGATTCAATATAAATAACTGAATTGAAATGAACATGTCTTTAATCAATACAAGTGATCCAACTCACACATACATTACATTTCAATGAATGCATGAGTTTAATTTTGGCCCAAAATTAATGACCTGACCACAGATTGCCCTGGTGAAAAAGAATACTTAATCATGTTAATAATATACTTTAAAAAAATCGAAGGACCAATGAAAGTATATTTCAAAATGAATGCCTTTTATATAATTGTACTTTAAATATACTTCAGTGCACTACCTGAGAAGTATATTTTAAATTGATACATTTGTAATATTACTTCTGACTACTATGCAATACATTTTCAGTGTATTCAATACAATATGACAGTCTAACCCAGATTTAATATTCTGTGCATTTCAAGTGTATTTATGTGTTTCCTAAAAGTATATTGAAAATAAACACATTTAAGTATATCCTTAGGACATTTCTGCGCAATACACTTTTATTAGAGTATTCAGAAAGTGTTTACAGTATATCATAGATTTAATATATTTCAGTTCCATGTACTTTAATTGTGTGTTGTATTGTGTTAATAATAAAATAATATTACTTCTCATTATTATTATTAGTAATAAAGGATTATTAAGTATTATTTTAGCACATTTCTTATACATGTATAAGAAGAATTGGACAAACCCTTGTGATGTCACTCACAGGTCTCCTGAAAATTGCACGAACACAGGTTACCTGTTGTAGCTTGGCTAATGCAAACTTATGATGCACTCTAGTTCCAAACGCTGGTAACAAAATGAAATCTGAAAGAAGTACCATCAAAGCTAACACAAGACGCTCCGCTGGGACTGGCTATCTTTGATATGCTCGATTCAACCAGGGCTGAAGATAGCTTACTCAGACCGTTTTGTTTAGCCCTATTATCTTTATTATCTCCAACCATGTCATCTTTAAAATAAAAATGACTAAGCTCTCTTAGGTCTTTATTCACTGCTCAGAAGACAAGTCAAGATAGTGCTAAGTAGTAAAAGTGATGACACGTGGCCACTGGCTATGCCATCTATCAAAAGACAACGTTCCCAACAGAAGCTACTCAAGTACCACAGAAGCGAGGAAGCAGCTCTCTCACACACTCGGGGCTTTGCAGATCTGTACCTTTCTGCTAGTGGCTTCCTGTTATTCCAGTTATTCCAGGCAAAGTAGACAAGACTACCAGTCATGAGGCCATCAGTGCTGATCTTTTCTTTGTCAAAATGACGGAAACACAACTTGGAATTTTTGTAAGGTTCAGCATGTTGATGTTTTTTTTTCAAGTTTTGTCCTTCCCCTCACATTGAATCAATGCCTTTCATCTTCTCTGAAGGAAATACTTCATGCATGTCACGTCAGCCAATGAATGGACAGATGTGCTGCTCCTTTGCTTCAGACCCATGTGATTTACAATCTGCAGCATCACAGTGGTATCCCATGGTGTTTAGAGGTAGAAAATCACGTATTTTAACGATTTTTATTGCTTGTTTTGTCTTGTTGCTAATTTTACCAGAAGGGGTTGAGTTTGCAAAAAACCCCAAATGCAACAGTAATGACTGTTGCTGCTAACAAGCAGATGAAAGAGGCAGTATTTTTGTGGTTCTCAGGCAGCCATTATGATATGTATAAGTTTGTTGCTTTATAATTTTACCTGACGTGGTACAAAAAGAAAAGACAAAAAGCCCTCCTGTACAGTTGTCACGAATATGAAATATAGCCTTTGAGACCAAAATCACACCTTAAACATGTTTATTTCTGCTGCAAAGTTGGACATTTTAACATGGGGGTGAAGGGAGACTGAACTACTTTTGGAGCCAGCCCCCACTGGTAGGTCAGGAAACTGCAACCTTTATTACTTCCCTGTTGGACTCAACCCGGAAGACCAAATGTTGCCCCTTGAATATGACATTTCCCAGCACATGACCTAAAAAGCATGCCCACTGAGGACGTCGCACGGCGAGGGTGCCTACCAGGTGGACGCCTCTATTTAGAGACACTGGCAATGAGTGGCTGGGAGTGCAGAGAAAAGAAGCCTACATCCTGCTGGGACTTTTACTCCCATCTGCCCTGAGATTTCATCTTTTTTCTTCTACAAGAATCTGCCAACGTGGGATGGAGATATTCACTGCTCTGCTTCCACTTGGCACCCAGTCCTGCAGCCATGAAGCCTTCATCCTCTGTTTTCTAATATTTATTGTGCAAACAAATCTGTCGGCTCTCAAGCGCACACAAAATGTTATTGCATTTCCACCAAGCTCACTTTTCCTTACTGGTATTACTTGTCACACTGGGAAAGCGGGAAATGTGTATTTATTTTCTTGTTTTATTTATTTATTTTTTTCTGAGAAGCTTTATGTTTATTTTGTGTCCATTTTATCTTGACATTGTTAAATATGGAGTAAAAATATCTGTGTATATACATAGACATACATATATATATGTTTTGTATTTTACCTTTATGGTCTTTAATATCCACTGCTGCCTGGGCCTCCAACAGCAGAGAGATCAGCTCCTTGTTACCGCTCAGAGCAGCATGATGCAACGGTGACAGCCTTCACACAGACACAGATTATGTGTAAAAATGTACATATTCACATAAATATAGTATGAGCTCAGAGTATAACTTTGCTGAATTAATCTTCATCGTACAGCTGCTCCGCCCCTTAGCTCTATGTGGGAGATGGGAGGGAGGGCAGGGGAGAATGACCTACTTCCATTAATAAGCAATCTTACTACCCCGGAGTAGAGCGCACACATGGGCCATCTACAGTATGTGTTAGCGTGGGTCTAATGCATCCCTTGTGAATATGAGAGCCAGTCCTTGGAGTCAAATCAACAAATCATCAGCCATTAAGCCAGGAACTGAGCCCAATTATTTGTTTCCAACCACCACAATGAAAAATCTTTGTTATCTGATGGGGCTAAATGAAACATGGTCATAAATCAAACATGCGCACGGAACAACTTTAACCAATCGGGCATGTAAATAAGGCCACAAATGGATGAACATTCAGATATGATGAGGGCAAATTCCAGAACAAATTAGGAGCTTGGAAACATTGGCTTCAAGAACTAATTACAGTATTTATGTTTCGGTCTATATATATCTCCAAGACACCCCACCCCCCCTTCTTTTCTTTTTGCTCAGGCCCGTTACTTTCAGCAGATGATCGAAACCTAGCTCACGCACAGAATATCAGTAATACCAGTATCTGGTATTGTTCACAGCATCACAGGGCTTTTGTTTTTCCCCACAGGGCTGCTCATGATTCCAGGATGTTTGGGGAAAGCCTCCATACGGGGTCCCCAGCCTCCTTACTGACCGCTCTAAATGGGACTATTTGTGACAATGACTCACAAGTTCTACAAGTTATACATATGATGTGGATAAAAAACAAAACAAAAACCCTTTCAAAATCCTTTCTCAAGGTCAAAACTGAAACTGTTTCATAATTCTACAGCTGCAAAGTCCTTACATGTTTGAAATGGAAGTGAGTCACTGTTCGCAAAGAAGAGCTGGAGTAACTGACCACACTGCACTAAATATTATCTCTAGCGCTACATTTCTTATTTCAAAATGCCAGTAGGAGATTAGAAACCGCATATTTCTGTGTGGCGAGTGTGACCGAAGAAAGGGGGTTATGTCTAATCCACTGTTGACTTATGCATTCAAAGCCAAATGCTAAATGATGCCGTTGTTACATTTTTAGACTACTGAAAAAGGGAACGGGTAACTATGAAAACAGAAGGGAGCGATGGTGAAATAAGTGTGGCATGGAGAAGAAGCAAAGACCGGAGGACTTGAGGAGTTCCTCACCCATCAGCATCCTGGATGTTGACATTGATCCGCTTTGCTGCTCCAAGGAGTTCTGGAAGAGAGAAAGAAATTCTGTATGAAAAGAAAAAAAAAATCAGTTCAGTGATTAAAAAAAACAACAACGTTGGGTCGTTTTGTAGAGATGCTTACTTACCGCTGGTGGGTTTACACTTTGATGTCTTTGACATTCAACCGCGTTAAAACATTGAAAACGATGCTTGTACCTTTAAACTGTTTTCTCAGTGCAACAACAATGGTAATAATAATAATAATGATGATAATAAAAAAATAAGGAGAAGTGAGGAGACAATGAAAGTGACAAAAATTTCAAGTTCCTATGTTTGCACACAAAATCACATATGATGAAATATACTAATCTAGGATGCTAGATGGAACCCGTGACTCTGAATTGGATTGAGCAGGTACAGCTAACAGATGGCTGGATATTCAGACTACAAGTGAAGATTTTAGTATATCAGGTGTCTCTTTTTTATCGTAAATGGGATCAAGTATTAAGTTTTCATATTTACCAGCTGTTTATTCCAACTACAATTATATAAGAGTCAAATCTAGATTCATGTTTAAAACAAGACTTCTGCATTTCAGCATTTAGAACGTTATTATGAAAATCATCTGTTTGTGAAACCTCAGGAAATGTGCGTCATTTCAGCTCAATTCAATTCAGTTCAACTTCCTTCATCCCCACAGGATTCTCACTTCTACTTTTTTTTTTTTTTAAAAGAAAGATATACATGTAATCTATTTATAAATGTAAAAAAAAAAGATGTGGAGCATAGCAGGATCTTTTGCAAGGGTTTGCTTAAAATTAATTAATCATAAGAAGATGGTTTTGAAAATAGCTGCTGATCCTCCATTTGGTCATTTGGAGCTGGAGAGTGATTTTTTTTTTTCTGGCCAAAGCTAAATGTGTGATTTCTACTTCTGCGTATTCCTAACATGTTGTGTTATGTTGTGTGTATGTGTTATGTTAGCTTGTGTGTTGCAGCATCTGCATGTGATTATGTGATTGATTATGTGAATGCGCACATCTGATCAACAACATCGATCAGTAAAGGAAGTTTCACCGACAAACAGTCTAAAAAAGAAACAGAAAAAGCAGCTTGCTTGTCTTTCTGCCTTTACTTTTTTTTCCTCTTCTTATTTTGGTCAGACCCTCATAATCCACAGGCCATAATCTGTCGCTGTTCTGTAATCTGTGGAAAAGCTTCTCCCTCTCCCTGCAGATGTATCTGCACTTCATCCCTTCATCCTGCTTTCACACTCTAATTTTCCCTGTAATTTGCTAAAGAGCGTGTGCTGATTGGTGGTTCTGCTGTTTCTGTTTACACTCATCATTTTCCTGCATGCATGTGTGTGTATGTGTGTGTGTGTGTGCGCTCGTTAGAATGCGAGTGGGTCTTTTTGTGCATGTGCAGGTCCCCCCCGTATCTATGCTGGATTAAAAATACAAATGATCCCTTCCCCCCATCTGATGAATCAATGAGCGCAGATATCTGTGTCACCATCAGACTGTCAGAGAATCATGTGAACCCCCAAAGGAAAATCAATTTCCTAACAAAGCAGCACCTACAAGAATTATTTTATTCCTAGTTGTGATTCTTAATGATTTGTCCTCTGTCCATTACTGCTTCCTAAATGATTCTTCAGCAGATGTGTCATGACTGGTTGCCAACAGGAGGCCTCTCATCGGGCATGGACTCGGTCAACCAATGATTCTGTCTGGTCTCCAAACCACAATTTGCCAACAAAGTACACGTGAGATGCAACAGATATTTAGGATGATATCTATCCAGTATTGGAGATGGCTCAGCAATGTGCTTGTGAGCCTCTGCGATGCGTCTTTGAGTAGTGCGCACATAAAATCCCAGCATCAAATGCTGATTTGTCATTTGCTGAGTTGCCCCTGGTGACGGGTTTTGGTCAGCAAGCTTGGAAACGTACAAACTTACAGGCTTAAAATCATGCAGTGTGGAGGCAGCTTTATAAGTAAATACACATATTTTAAATAATAATAACAATAATAATAATAATTATGATAATAAAACCCTATTCAGACATGACATCCATAACATCATTGGCTTCATCAGTGAATTGGCGTTCAGTCATTCAGACGCATTTTTACATTTCTGTTAATGTTTCACACGTGGTTTCATGAAGACGTGCCCATAAAAATGATGGAATAGGAACAGTATGGAGAAGTCAAGGATATTAATGTTTGATATATGATCAGACAGGAAGCTTCAGCTGAAACCTAGATGCTTTTGAAGTTTCCTGTTGATTGTTCATCTCAAGGGCAAAGTGGGGAAATCTTTACTCGGTTTTGCAAATGCCACCAGAAAACCACAGAGTAAGAAAGACTGAACAGCGCTGTTATTTTATTATTATTATTATTATTTAATAACAAAAGCTGAATGTTGTCTCAGACCCTCATGGTCTAGGTGTTTTGGGTAATTTTGTGAACCTTCTATCCCCCTAATTCTCACTCATAAGTCACAGCCGTATCCAAACTCTCTTTTAAATTTTCTTTCTTTTCCCCAGCATGACATCATTTCATCACAACCATTATCGTTGGCAACATTATCATCTCTGCACATACCAACATATAACTTCTTCATTCTTATCCACCTCCTCGTCTATTTTTTTAAGAGTTTCTCTTTTTGTTTGTTTTGTGACTATTCTATTTTTACATATTTGTTTATCTCATTCTGTTCTCTTTATTTGATTATTTGTCTATTTTCTCTTCTTTTTTCCCTCTGTAAAACAACTGAAGGATGGAGACGTGGGATGTTCCCTGGGTTGGGAGTTTGTTGACTTTAGCTTTTTTCTTTTGTTATTGTTATTAATGCATGTTTGCTTTGCTGCTCTTTTTTTTTTGTCCTTCGCTTGTGTTTAGTTGATTTAC
>JBAMYA010000001.1:12483028-12505003 GCA_037176975.1 Arrhamphus sclerolepis | reverse complement strand
TTTAAGGGGGGAACCCCCTTTTTTTTTGTGTTTTGTTTGTTTTTTCCCAGTAAACCTCTGGGGGGGGGAAGTGGGGTTTTTGGGGTTTGAGGGTCCCCCCCCCCCCCCCCCCGCGCCACACCATCACAACAAACTCCACTGCAAAATGGCTACCTCGACTATCCCGCCAACAAAATGGATACTTCCTTACAAAATGGCTACCACAACGAAAAACCAGTTTTGTCACCTTCAACAAACCTATACAACCCACATACAAACTCCAGGTAGTGACAATACCAATACTATCTTCTCTTAACACCTAGCAAGAGCAAACACCCTTACCTCCATGATCCCAGACAAAGTCAAGTTGGCCACACCCACTGGCTTGATTGGTGTACTTCATCTCACTCTACCTTCACTCCATTTTCTTCATTAACAGAGGAGGTTCATTAAAACTAAACTTTTGGTCCCCAACCAACATTATTTCTTCTAATTCAAATCCACTGACTACGTCTGGCGACCTCATCTGACATTTCTTTCATCATCTTCCTCAAAGTTATATCTATCTATCTATCTATCTATCTATCTATCTATCTATCTATCTATCTTAAACTCTGCCCAGCTATACCCAGTTCTCCAGCAATGAAAATGTAGATCTAGCTGTGAAACCCCAACATCCAACCTCCACTGGACGTACCGTAACTTTCCATCCTCACTGCTCAGCATCTGTCCCCAGGTCTGCACATCTGAGCTTTTTCCTTTCATCAGCTTCCTCCACTGAATCTTCCAAGGAACTGTCAGCTCAATAAAATAAAATAAACTATCTGCTGACTAACTGACCACCCCTTATCACCTCTTCCTGTATACATTTCTGCTCCACAACCAACCTTCTTTTCTCCTTTGGACCAGCTTTGTTCCACACCTGCTTGCCTGAGCCAAGCTACAAGCCTCCCCGGCCAAACTGAAACTTACCTACAATTTGGTAAATTAAAAATGGCCACATCAGCCGTGGGAATAACCTAAACTGCAAACTCCACAACTCCAGCTTTCTTGGGAGCCCTGACTTAACTATTCCATCCAGACCTTCAGTGACATCCTCCTAACCTGCTCTTTATCACTCAGATCTACATTGTACCACCTGCCTAAACTCTCCACTGGCACTTCTCTAACTGTTGGAATTTCCTCTCCATCAATACCAAACTTCCTATCACTTATCTTCCCCCTATATATTGCTATACTTCTGGGCTTAATCTTCATAATAGCCACTTGAGGTTCATAGTAACTCTATCAAGTAGCCTCTTTGTACATTGAATTGTTCTTATGACCAGTGTCAGGTCATCCATGTAAGCCCTAACTGGTGGGAGCTGCATCCCATTCTGCATTCTCTCCCCACCTACTACCCACTTAGAAGCTCTAATAATTATTATTTCCGTTGCCTTTTAAAGGCTAATGGAGAAACTGTGCACCTTGCCATAATACCCGTCTCTAACCTCTACCAGTCTGTTGTGAAACCTGCCACATTTATACACCACCTGGTGTCCTGGAAATATGCTTTTATCAAATTAACTGATATTCCAATCACTTTAAAATAATCAAATGCACTACAAATAAGACTATGAGGCACAGACCCAAATGCATTTGCTAAATCTAAAAAGATTACATTAAGATTCCTTTTCTCTACCTTAGCTGCCTGACTCTGCTCCCAGATCATACTGGTATGCTCCAAACACCCTGAAAGACCCGGTATCCCTGCCTTCTGCACTGTTGTATCTATTAAAGCATTTCTATCTAAGTACCTCACTAATCTCTGAGCCACAACACTGAAGAAAATCTTCCTTAACTGTTTCCAAAGAAACTTAAAATTATCTGGTGCGCTTTCATAAACCCGGGCGGGTATGCCATTTGGCCCTGGGGCTGAAGAAGCCTTCGCACACCTTATTATTTCTTGAACTTCTTTCCACTTTGGTGGTCTGACATCCATCTCCTGACTTATCTGTCCTAATGGGGGCATATCAGATGGAAGACTGATTCTACTATTCTTCTCTAAGTCTGAATAAGTTACTCTTAAATACTCCTCAACCTCTAGCTTTGTTGCTCTAAGCTGTCCACCTTTTTCATGGCTAAACAACAAATTTGAAAGGGTCCCTGTTAAAAGCTGTTCTTTCCTCGTCTTCTTTTTCCTAAGCTGTTCTGGTCTTCTAAGAATCTTAAGCCTGCCTCTCAATTCCTCTCACAAAATATCAATTCCTTCCCTAGCTTCCTCTGCAGCCTTTTCCCACTGCTTACTTAACTGCCTCCTTTCCTTAACCAACCTTCCTATTTCCCTTCCCCTCTCTGACATGCACCCAAATGTCTCAACACCAAATGACTAAATAATGCCTCCCATCGTCTCTCATCTTTCAATTGCATTCCCTGTAAGCCTACTTAGAATTATCCAGAAATCCCTTCTATCTCCCACTTTTTTTTGCCTCATTTGCCTGAGGCCATCTAATTCAAGCTTTTTGCTCCATGTTTCTCTTTCTGACTGGCATATTAACCCCTCCTGCATCTCCTCATTCTCCCTCCTCTCCCACATAGTCATTGACAGTATTACTGATATCCTGAAAATTGTGGTTTTCTACCCGTCATTGGACTTCATCCGACTGACTTCTTAAGTAATGATCAATGTGACTATTCTGTCCTGTCTTTGCTAAACACTTCATCTTCCCCTGATGCGTTATAGGCCTTTGTTGATGTTAATTTCTGCCAGCCACATGGACAAACCTTATGTTCCTTATCCTCCTTTATATTGCTTTTAACCTCAACAGCTTCTTTCCTCTCCCTCCAAGCACTATTCTGTCTGCTTCTAACCCTAGAGGATAAGGCAGTGCCCCATCCTTTACTGAGCCACACATCCAATGCGTTGTCATGTCCATTCCAATGTCTATTGCCGTGGTATCTGCTTGTGAGTCATCCTCCATCCCTGCTCTCGCCGACTCTTGGGGTATCTTTCTTAAAGAACTTGCAGCTAATTTGGTTGTAGCAAGCCTCACCACTGCTGCCATGGGTTGCTAGCCCCTACCAGCACCTTTGGGGTCTTTCCAGTCCTCCCGCTGTCTTTCCAAGCTGTCACGTGGACTTTACCTTGTTGTCAGCTGCTCTATTCACAGCAGTCACGAGCTGGGCTAGGTTTTAAGCATAATGAATAAGCTGCAGTCATGTGGAGGTCCTACCTTCACCTCTGTGATGAGATGACCGAAGCTGGTGAGGGGGATCCGCGTCTTCACAGGGGACGTCGGCATTGCTGGAGAGAGTATAAAAATATTGCATACTTTTCATTGTTTTTCTCCCCACATACATTCACTCTGAAATATCATTAAAGTAAATGCGTACAAGATACAAACTGTCACTTACTATAAACTGGAGGTTAACCGAGACACTTACACAATGAAGTCGTGTGTGGTTATATAGCCTATGTTCTGTTCCTGGATCTTTGACAGAGAGAATGTTCTGACCAATCATGTGCGTCTACATCACCTCCTGACCAATAGGCTTAGTTCTGATAGGCGGGACTTGCAGACTACTGCGTACATGTTTTTTTTTTTTTTTTTTAATCTATAAAAAATAGCGTTATTGTTATTATTTTTTTTTTTTTTTTTTCATTTCCATTTTATTTTTCATTATTATTATTTTTAACCATAGCGTAAATGTACAAGTCAGTCATTGTTTTTTTTAAATTGTATTTTCATTTCACCACAAGAGGGCGGAAGAGCACCGTTTATGACAAGCTGCGTTATCCAGTGAATTTTATTGTGCAGCACAACAACCAACCCTTTCCTGTTTAATATTTAACATATATTTACATTTGACTGAGAGCATTTCAAATCTCCCCTTTCTTTGTTTTTAGTGATCTAGTGATCAACCCAATCAAGGAACATTTGCTATGATTTATTTATTAGCCTTAATTTAACCAGGTTAGTCCCAATCAGATCAAGGATTTCGCTCTCAAGGGACACTTGGGCTTCCGAGGGCCACAAACAACCACACATGCTCAAATACATGGGCAATTAACCTGACATTCAAGTTTTAGGACTGAGGGAGTAAGCCGGAGTACCCAGAGAAAAACAAACAAACAACATGCAAACTCCAGGTTTAGAACCAGGAACCTTTTTGCTGTGACCACCAAGTCACCGTGCTGCCTAATAAAGTTTATTATGCTAAACTCATTCATATAATTATTGACACAAATGTTAACAACTGCACTAAACAAAACAATTAGAACTACTTCAGGCTACTGAAGCTGCAAAATGTCCTAAATCACTGATGCATCAATTTTCAAAACATAATTAGAGTTGAAAAAGACAGTTTTCAAACTCAATATTGTTGTTATTCTTGTTGTTTTTATGCAGTTCTGCTTACTGTTTTAGTAAATTTAATGTTAATGTATGTACCAAGAAATGGACAGAATGTGGGCCTACATTTACTTTTACACTGCAAATAAGATTTAATATCCAAGATTTAAAATCTTAGACATGGAAGTATGAGATTAGGAATCTTGTGTACTCTTTCTTTCCCCCTTTAGAAAAAAAGAAAAAAGGTAATGCTCAAAACTGATGTCCATTCATTTTAAAGACATGCAGACTTCGCTTTCAATTTTAGTTTTAATTTTCTATAATTCTTTTATAACTAAAGATAAAAGTCCGCAGAACTTAAAAGTTATACATAAGCAGTTGTTTGTTTTTGTTGTTGTTTAATAATATTAATCATTAAATAAATAAACAATTAATAATACACTTTAATACTGTCCTTGTGATTCAGTTCCAACTGTAAATTGATATACTGAACACTTCCATATTATCCATCCTGTGGTACATCCTCTTTACCCGCTTTGTTGGGATTCATTTTCAGGGTTTTTCTTGTGGGTGATTTGAATTGTTTCTGACATAGTTTTCTTCCTTGGTTTTACATTTTTACATACCCAGCCAGCACTTACGGACTCTGAGTGGGATGTAGCTGGTTTTTACGTTGGCCCTTTTTTTTTGGATGTGGGGTCTGTGTTACCAAAACAATGCATGATCCACACATTTCCCCCCTTTTTTTAAAATTAAAAAACAAAACAAAACGACAATAACAACAAAAAAAAAACAAAAAAACAAAAACATGTCCATGAAGCCATGAACAAGTGATCTTTGTGCTTTGTATCACAAACCCCTATCTGATTCAGTTTTTGATAAGTTATACACAGAAAAGGATTTGCTTTTCATGCAATCTGTGAAATTGTGAAATTATCTTGACCGGTCTTTTAACATTGTTAAACTGGCCCGCACACCCAGTTTTCATGGAACTTCAACACTAATTTGCTTGCAGGAAAACTGAAAATTGTGACTGAAGGTTGGATCTGTTTCACAATTATGACCCAGACAAGTCTGCACAGAACTCTGCTCTGCTGCTATCTCTTTCATCCCTGAGAAAGCACGCTTGGATATCTGTAGTGATTTATTGAGCTTTTGAACTAATGAGTACTGGTGGACTGTGTGATCCGATGCACACTCATTACCACAATCAGTAACTTGACCAAAAACAAGCAGCATCTCAGTTTATCAAGTCAATTTTGTTTATAAATCCTGAGACCCAAACTCAAACATTTGCCTAAAAAGAGTTTAAAAGCATTGTCAGATTTATTTATTTTTTTTAATTGGGTGACATTATTACTCATTCTTTTTTTGTCTGTAAAAGCAGAATTTTTGCCAGTTTGCTGGTCTATAGTATTCAATTGTGTGTTAACAAAAGTACAAAGAAGATCTTAGAAACACAATTATTGCCGCCCAACAATCAGGGAAGGGATATCAGGTCGGTGTCAAACGATCTGGCAACCATCGTTTTAGGGCGATAAAACTTATTCACACGTGGAAATCATTCACGACAGCCATCCCAGAAAGTTCACCTTAAGGACAGACAGTAGGCTACTCACAGAAAATAAAACTCAAAAGCTACATCTCAGACTTTAAAGGCCTCAGTTTGCATGTTTAAGGTTAAAATACAGTTACAGCAATAAAGAAAAAAAAAAATCAGACAGACATGTTTGGTGATAAAACACAAATACCTCGTACCAACTGTGAAGCACAGTGGTGGAGGGATTCTGATTTGGGCTTGGTTTGGTGGACCCGGGCGAGTCACAGTCGTTGAGTTGACTCTGAATGAGCTCCTTCGTACACTAAAGTAGTCGACAATCGGCTGTGACTCCGTCTTAAGAAAATCTGTCATACACCAGGACAATACCTCGCACATCAGTAAATCTTCAACAGAACTGATCAAAAATAAAAGAATGAAAAAGTTACAATACCCAGTCAAAGTCTTGACCTCAGCCTGTTTGAAATGCTGTGCCAAAACTGAGCTGCGCATAAACAAATACTTAAAACACTTAACTGAATTGAAGTACTGCTGTGAAAGAAAGCTGGCCAAGGTTTACATGAGGACTGGTGATGTCATAAGAAAAGGATCTTTTAGGCTAGACTCCCTTTTTATCCACTCCACTTCTGTATTTTGGTCATTTTATGTTAAATACTGACACAGTGTCATATGTCATGTGTTATCTGTGATTGTATTTATGGAATGTTTAAGGTCTAGTGAGGGCCACATGATATCATTTTTTATTACTGTATGTGCTGATGTGGAAAACCTTCATTTGAAAGGGTGCATACTTTCTTTTTCACATAACTACTGTAGTTTTGGACATATTTAGCCGTTTTCTCATTTTACAAAATCGTTCAAACTATGTAATCCGTTGAAAATAAATAAATAAATAAAAAAATGGCGCAGCTGCAACCAGACAGGTTTAAAAGTGGGGAGGGGTTGACGAGTCTGTGTGAACCATTTGTGGGTCAGTGATTTTTGAATGATGTCATTTAACGTGTCACGGTAAATATTTATTCAATCTTTTTCATCCACATCAATTAAATCATGAAAAGATTCAGATTATCCAAATAAGTCTCTGTACACAAGGAAATCTCTGATTTTTCTGACCCTCTCTGGTGAATATCTTTTGAAATACTTTTGAAAACCGTTTACGGAGAGCACAGTTTGTCTCAACATTGATAAATGAACACTAAATCTCTGTTAACACAGAAAACATAATGTATAAACAAGATTCAGAAATAATGTGGTGTTCCATGGACCTAAAACCCTGTTTAAATGCACTCTGTTCCCATTGGATCAGTTTTTTTTAAAGAAAATAATTTTACCATTTGATACGGAAGTTTGCTTTGCGCTATTTTCATTTAAATATAGCATTTAAATTACACTAAAAACAAAGTATTGAGAAAATCACAGCACTGATTGGTGTGTTTTGATGCACCAGGACAAATATAAGACGACTGGTGTAATTCCAGAATAGATTTTTCACTGAATGAATCAGTACAGCTGAAACCTGTAGCAGCTATATCTCCGCTTATAGAGTCGTGGGCAGGTGACAGAGGATTTGTTTGTGAACTCCTCTTTCACAGGAAACCTGTAACATCACAGGTTCAAATATTCAAGAAACAGTGGTTTCCATCTTTCACTCATAACCTCCTACACACAACGTGGCTGTTGCCGAGACATGAGTCTATCCCAGCTGTCAGTGGGTGAGATGCAGTGTACGCTCTGGACACATAAAAAAAAAAAGAAGTTAATATGGGGGCAACTTAGGGAAAGCAACAAGGTAAAAATAAATGAATGAATAAGTGAAGTTGTTTTCAAAGAGTTGCCATTATTAGGAGATTTCAATCATGATATGGATGAAAATCAGTGTCTGAAAAGCTGATTTGATGAGCACTGATGGTAAGAGGATCTCCAGTTGGTTATCTAAAGCTTGGGAAAAATCTATGAAATATTTCAAACAAATATTCCTCACAGAAAGATGAGGAGGATCTGCATGCTTCTTCTTCATAACGTAATTTAACACGTGAAGGAACCTGGTAGAGTTTCAGCACATGTAGAGCAAGGGTGCGAGATGAAGCTGGACATCCGTAATCCCTCAGATGGCACTGTATTAAGAAGCATTGTTCATCCATAACTGATTAAACCACGTGGGCAAGAGATTACGGGAAAACCCTTATTAATAACTTGAATTATGGAGTGAGCTCCATGCTTTATGTCTGACTGATTTAGCTCTGGTGTGGATAGGGGGGTTAAATGTAACATTACAACACAAACCTCCACACATTCATCTACTGTGTTCTGTACACCAGAATACACCACACAAACGCCACATGCACCAGCATATACATACATAACGTCCATCATTTCCGATCTTGCATCTTTGTTTGTACTGCCTTTTTGTGCTCCACTGTCAGTAATCTTAGTCCTTTCTGACACAGTCATTTTTGGGAGTTGATAAAACATCTTAGGCAAACTGTCTGGTGTGCCATCGAAGGAAACACTCCCACTTAGGCCTGGGATTTACTTGCAGTTTGACAAAGCTTCACATCCATTTGCACATACAACCCGCTGTGTTACCAAAATGCCTTGCTTCTGTACCATGTGAGCAGTACCTGTAATACCAGATGTCTCCTCTTGGGGAAAGAATGCAGAACCAGAGTCAAAAATACAACTATACAAGTTGAAGAAGTTAGGACAGAAAAAAAAAAAAGTTTTTATAGTGGTCACAGAACAAGACTAGTATCATTAGAGATGTAATGTTAGACCACAAAATCAGTACTGACGGGATAGACTTTTGTTCATCTCATTGTACCGATGTGGGAAATTGACAAGAAACTAGCAATTCTTTTGGAAGTCCTTTACAGCTTTTGGCAACTTGTTGGGTAAGGCTGCCGCTCTAGTTCAACGCAACCGACACCACACACAGCAAGTAGTCTTAAATAAAGTTCGGAGCTGCAGAAGAGCTTCGTGACAGTTCACCTTCAGTCAGTTTCTCCACTGACCAACTCTAGCACCTTTAGCGTCCAAGTGGATATTGCATCTAACATATGCCTCAGTATTTTTTTTGATTACTCCAGACAAACGCAAAATAAGCCTATCAGCCTTGATTTGTTCACAATGCTGTTGCAAATGGCAAGAATATCCAAAGGATCATGCACAAGAACACTAACATCTACTGGAAGATTAAAGTGTGTACATATGTTTTGCCAAATTATGTCACTAACCATTTATGTATTTGCAGACACCTGTTAAAAGGAAGAAAAAAGTATGATAGGCTAGAGTTACATTCACAAATGTCCATCCATCCATTATCTATACCCGCTATGTCCTGTACAGGGTCATGGGGGTCTGCTGGAGCCTATCCCAGCTCACTTCGGGCAAAAGGCAGGGGTACACCCTGGACTGGTCACCAGTCCATCACAGGGCCACATGTAGACAGACAACCATTCACACTCTCACCTAGGGACAATTTAGGAACGCCACTTAACCTAAGGAGCATGTCTTGGGACTGTGGGAGGAAGCCTGAGTACCTGGTGAGAACCCACCCAAGCACGGGGAGAACATGCAAACTCCACACAGAAAGGCCTCTCTGGAGGCTCGAACCAAGAACCTTCTTGCTGTGAGGCAACCGTGCTGACCACCAAGCCACCATGCTGCCTTCACAAATGTCCTCTTTATTCAAAAGGAAATACAAGTCATTCGTACATGAGTTTAAAATTAGAGCATTTTGTGTAGCATCATGCCAGTGATGCAGTTTTTGGTGACTGGCATTTGTTTGATAATATTAATGATGGTTACTTTTAAGCTTTTGTAGTATTTCCAGCCATTATCTACATCTGCTTCTTGGGGGAAACCAGAGTACTTGGAAAAAACCCAGACAAGCCACAGTATTGCCCTGTAAATTATATAATTTATTAATATAATAATAATAATGATAACACTAATAATAGAATTCAATTTATGTAGCGCTTTATTGTTCTATCAGAACACTGTAGAAACTGGAAAAAAAAAAACGTTTGACCACATCAACTTGGTTGATGTTGTCAGTCAGGCTGCGTAACACACGTGTGGACCTTTTTTTTGTACATATTGTGCTCCAAAGCGCACTAAATAAACCTCTGTCATTCAACGCTGGGGCTCTAGGGGCCTCTGAAGCCTCTATTCATGACTCGTTTGAGGCAGACCTGAAGTGGGAGCGAGTGCGTACCTCCTTGTGTGATCCAGGTATCTGGGGGTTCAACTCGTTTCTAGTGACAGGCGAAGCTGCGCGCGCACATACACTATGTGTTAGCTTTATCATCAACGCTCGAGTTTGTGTGTAATTGCGTGTGTGTGAGAGAGAAAGAGGGGAGAGAGAGAGAGAGAGAGAGAGAGAGAGAGAGAGAAGGAGAGAGAGGGCGCAAGCGAGACAGCTGTAAGCAGCAACACTTTGACTAGAATAGGGAAGCAGGCGCGCGGAGCCGCCGGAAGAAGCAGCAGCAGCTTCCAGCGTGAGCTGGACTCAGACCGTCAAAAACACCGGCAGCCTGCGCGACACCGAGGCGGCCAGCGGGGCGGAGAGGTGGTGGAGGAGGAGGAGGAGGAGGAAGAGGAGGACGCTCTTGCTCCGCGACTCGCTTTCACCCCCCGCCTCCGTCGTGTCTACCTCTGTGTCTGGGCTGTCCTCACCCCTCGTACCTCTCGGACCGCTGCCGCCGCTTCCTCGTTAAGATGGCTGACCCCAACAGCGACGGAGAGGTACCGGAGAGCGCGCGCGGCTTTGCCCGTCAGGGAGCCCTCCGTCAGAAAAATGTGCACGAGGTGAAGAACCACAAGTTCATCGCGCGCTTCTTCAAGCAGCCGACCTTCTGCAGCCACTGCACGGACTTCATCTGGTGAGTGTGTGTGTGTGTGTGTGTGTGAGTGGAAAGGACACAGGTGATTCACTTGCTGCTGCGGCTTCAGTCTGCCTCTCTGCACACGGACACCGCAGCCGTTCATTCATTGTCATTAATGAGACCGCGGTGCGCCATTCTCCACAGTCCTCGGTATTGCGACAGCACCATGGGCCTGTCGGCTGATGCGCTGTCGGCAGCCGCAGAGTTGTCGCTGCTGCTTTAGCGCATCGACCCCGACACCCACCTCTGAAACTGGGGGGCGGGTGGAGGAATGCTGCTGGAGACAAGGGGCCCTGCTGTTGTTGCTGCTGCTGCAGCTGTTTGGCTGATCTGTGTGCCCATGTGTGATTGGATGTATTTGGTGCCTGCTTGTGCGCGTGCGTCTTTGTTAGTGCGTCTCTCGTGCATTCCCCAAATTTCACATCCCTGTCTTCTGTCTACAGGGGCTTTGGGAAGCAGGGATTCCAGTGCCAAGGTAAGAGCTGTGTCTCAACCATAAATCCCCCTTTGCTGCATGTGGATGCTCACTATCTGGAGGAGTGTTGCCTTTTTTTTTTTTTGCAGTGTGCCTTGTTAAGAAAAAAAAGATTGACCTGTTGCCTCCTTTGTTGATGGCATGTTTGTGGCAGGTTCCTGCCAGCGGTGATAAATGAGAGTGAGAATGCTCTAAAGGATATGGTGTGAGGTGTAAGATTAGAAGAGTGGCAGAGTGTTGAAAGTGGAGATGTCTGGGTTTTTTTTTTTTGGTGAAGGAGAGATGCCAGGGAGACCCACCAGGAAGTCAGATTGCTTGAGTTATTTTTCTCAAACACAGAGCCTTACATCTTGATTGGAGCTGTAAGATGGTGGGTTTGTGTGTAGGTGGGTGGTGATTTGTGCTTGTGGGTGGATGGGTGTCTAGACAGACCTCTACACAAAGTGGTTTCAAACACTGGCCCTTGCACAGCATAACCTCCCCAATTCGCATGATTGCTGCTGTACTTCAGCAAATGTTGTTCTACTGCCAGTTATCACTTCCTCTTCTTCACTGGTTCAGCTCAGACACCCACCACAAACTCAGACACCCACCACAAACTCATCTGGTCTCAGCTGTGAGGAGTTCAGGAAGGATTCAACCATAGTTTCCAGATTAGCCCGAGGAGGTTTACAAAACAGTGTAATTATTTTATCAGCTAAAACCTGAAGCCCCCCTCGTCTCTGGATTTGTCGCTAGCTGTGGTGATGATACAGGAAATGCATTAAGGGTAGAGGCAACTAACACTTTATGTGTGAGTGAGCGTGCACAGCCGTCTGGACTATAGTGAGCTAGTGTGTGGTGAGTTACCCTGAACTGATAATACAAACAGTGTGCACACACACTGTGTAGAAAGCACGGGCCAGTCAAGGTCTTGTACAGGTACAGCTGCTGTCAGATCAGGTTTCCTGGTGACTTTCCACCAGTTAACTGAAAACAGACGAGTCTTAAATATGTAGAAAGTGTCTTACACAAGCTGGAATGTGGACTGTTTGTGGTGTGGGTCTATGACTAAAGTTCACAATGAAGATATGAACATTGATTATCGTTTAAAAACATTTTTTCAGGAGGCATTTATCTCGAGCAGTTTTTTTTACACAGGACCAGCAGAATCCAGTCCGGACACTCTACAGACTTGCCTGTTCACACATGCACAAGGCAGCAAGAGATTGGCAATACTCCAGAGTGGCACTTGGATATTCTCACAGGAGAAAGGACATGATGAAACAATAATTCAGTGGATTTCTTTTGCACATGGAGCACATTTGAGCATTTGACTCAACAGCAATGTGAACTTTTTTGTCCTAATATCAAGCAACATGTATTTGGCCATATCTACATTATGAACAAGTATGAAGCAGCAAATGTGCAGCTACTTTAATTTGTTCTTCAAAAAAACAACAACAACATAATTTAACAATAATTTCACTTAACTATATCTTTTTTAAGGATTTTACTAGGCTAGAATTTAAATAGCCTCAGCTAGAGAGTTAAACATTATCTTAAAGTCATCACAGTAGGAAATGATGTGAAGTCATATGGTTAGACAGCAAGTCAGTTGCTTTTTCGCATGCAAGGTGATGGTAGAGGAGATGCTTCTTTAAAAGAAAACAAACCCTATGCTTACACATGAATGCAGCGTAATCTTTTGAATCTCTGAGGCTGAATCTGGATGATGAAAAAAAAAGAAAATCTTCAGCCGCATCTAGGAAACCAGCTTCGTGTAACTCTTGCTCAAACTTAGTTACTGGAATAAGTAATTAGACGAGATTAATTACTGATTAATTACTCTTTTCGCATCTGGGAGCTTGCAGAGTAAATTGCACCAGCCTTCTGTGACTAATTTTGAATATCTTGTTCTTACATACAAGTATTTTAGGTAAGTTTTTTTTAGAAAGATATGTACATTTTTAGAATACCACTTCAACGTTTTCATTATTATTATTGTTATTACTTTCTGACCTTTTGGATTAAGGTTTGGTTAAATGTAATTCCTGTCACAAAAAAAGCTGCATTGAAATGCCAATGAAAAGCAAAAATTTTAATGATTTGACAGATTTTTGGAATAATGTTATGAAGGACCTTTTCTTCTTTGGTATTACTCAGAAGTGTAATACCAAAGAAGAACACAGTGTAATGTACCACTGTAACTTTACTCTTCTGCTGATGCTGAAAAATGTCCTGCTCGCTATAATACGCTTTAAGTTTATGTGGAGTGCAAATTCTTGATTGTGCTATGTCACCTCATCAATGGAGAATAATTTTTGTACGCATCATAATCTGTCCTGTAAATAAGATATTTCAACACATTTACTACTGAATCCACTGCTTACATATGCAAATCCTCCTCCCTCTTTTAGAATGCACATATGAGACAACATGTTCATATAAACATGTTACGCAAGAGCATGTTCCTGTGTGTAATTTTTAAGGCTTAAACTATTTTTTTATAGGAAAAGATAATCAGGTGATAAGTCAGGATAGTAAAGAGGAAATGGTTAAGATTTCTCTCCACAATTTTTTGTCTTTCAGAAAGAGTTTTCATTCAAACTGCATTTGCTCCTAAGTTGAGGTTATAGGTAATTCTTGACAGCAGCTAGACAATTTAATACCAACAGTAACAAGCAGATCTAAGCTTCTAGTTGCTATTATTTGCATGTCATTATAAGACGCTAAAACTGTGGTTTATTTAAAAAGAACCTCCCTTTCAGGGTGTTATTTCAACTTTGGATTTGTATAAAATATTTCCACATGTAAATATGACTTTGTACCAAGATGCAGTTGATCAACAGAGGCGTGATTCTATGTAGTTTATCTGCCTAAATTCAGAGAACCAATTATTTCATTAAACATGAGATAAGTGTGAGAAATAGAAATGGTTGATGTAGCATGAACGGTAACGTTTAAAAGTGTATACAGGAAGAAGAGTGTAGATACAGTTTAGTGTGAATGGGTGTTCCACAAACAGACCAGTATAACAACACTGTCCTCTTGGTTCTGAGGAATGCCAGACATCTAGTGCAGACTTGTTTTTGCATGTAGGGCTCATTGTGTGTTTCAGCAAATGGCCCTGTTTTGCGTGTACTGTGTGACATGGGTAGACGCTGTGTGCATCATGGGTGTGTGTGCATACCTGCTCAGCAGGTATTCAGAGATGGCTCCTCTTTCTTTTCTGCCTTTAGCATTTCTTTCATCATAGTTTGTATGAGTGTGACTGCACACCTGATTGCACTGACAGCTGAAAGAGGAAGTAAAAATAGCTGTTTCCTGTTGCAGAGAGATCCAGATGTTTGATCAGAGCTTGGACTGAGTACATTAAGGTCAAATTTCTTTTACGGTTATTGTGGATAAAATTGACTATCTAGCGTCCCAGTAAAATCCATAACGGGAGACAATAAACCAGCCTGTATCATATTGTATTATGACCTCAAAATGGAGGCAGCTAAAAACAATTCAGCCATCACTAATTTCATAATTTAGATCTGTGCAAGCATGCAAGGTTGTCTGTCCCGTTTTAGTCTCTGTGTAGGCCTGTGATGGACTGGTGACCTGTACAGGGTGTACCCTGCCTCTCACCCGATGACAGCTGGGATAAGCTCTAGCCACGTTGATGGCGATGCTGAAATGGATGAATGGATAGATGTGTGCTTTTCTTACTGTCAAAACATCTCAGGGGACAGAAGTTTTTTGCCGTGTAGTAAGATTTTTACATCACAGCTGAAAAAAAATGAGATGTTTAGTAGTTTTGAAAGATGGTAAAAGGCTGCAAAATATTATTCAGGCAATGGGAACAAGACTCAAGCAGAGTGGATCACCATCTTAGTCGAGTATTATTCTGTTAAGAGAGATGAATTAGAAACAGTGAAAAAAATAATAAAATATAATCTTTAGATGAAGATATATTCAAGTTTGTGAGTAATCTGCTTCTTAAACACAATTTATAATAGTACTGAAATTATTGAGACCATCTGGAGTCTTTCCTCCCTAGATATGTTTTTTAAGTATAGCACAGAAGATATGACAATGCTGTTGACTTGAGTAAATGTTGCATCTACAAGTAATGCATTTGCATACACACCCTCTTCCCCATACATGTGCAACTGTACCATTCCCAACAACACCTCTTTAAACCATCCCAGGGACCATCCCAGAGAGCTGTGCTTGACCACAGCACAGATCTCGCACATTACTCAAATGAACCAGTGATCATCTGTGCTTGGCTGTGGCACAGGTTTCCAAGTGTGGATGTACCTTAAACTAACAACCATTCCTCTAAGTAGCGCTAAACTCCAGTTGGGGTGACTTTATCAAGCCTTGGTAAGTAGGAGGTTGTTGATGCAGTGGTGGCAACAGTCCTCCCAGAGGTGCTCCCCACCTGGGGGGATACCCCAGAGAAATACAGGACAATTGAAGAGTGTTTGTCCACAATCTATCCAAGGTCTACTCCTAGTGGCAGGACAGTAAGGTGACAACAGACCCAACCAGGGCTGAGACGGAGGAATAATGGAACAGTATCTGGGAGGAGGAGGTGTCACATAACACCAACACCCAGTGGCTGGTGGATCTGCAAGCAGAATGCAGCATCAGAAAGCATTAGCGCCCAAGACAACCAAGAGTGTCAAAAATGAAGAGCTGCACTGGACCATGGTGCAACATTTTTTTTTTATTGTTTTATTTGATAGGGACAGATACAAGAAACATAGATCAAAACAATCTAATGCCTGCATCACAGTGTATATAGTCATTGCTAATTTGCAGCACCCATCCCTAGAAGGGCCTTTAACATGATTCACACCTTCTGACTAAAGACGCTAACCGCACTCCATGAATGCCAAGCAGCAGAATTGAACCAACTGCTAAGGTCAGGGACCCACCCAGAGTGGCTAACCCAAGGCTGGACAGTCCTCATTATGAAGGACCTCCAGAAGAGAATGGTACCGCACTATTGGCATATAGCCTACCTCAGCACCACATGGAAGCTCCTATCAGGCATCATAGCAGCTAAGATGTGTAAGCACATGGATCAGTACATGGGTTAGAAGATAGAAGGGGGATTGGCGATAACACAAGAGGAGCCGAGCACCAGCTACTGGTTGACCAGGAGCACCAACTTGTGTAGTGCCTGTGCTGACTACAAGAAAGCCTACAATTTAATGCAGCACACATGGATACTGGAGTGTCTGAAGCTGTATAAGATCAACAGGACTTTAACTGTCTTCATCCAGAGCTCAATGAGGCTCTGAAGACAACTTTGTAGGTCACCTCACTATCAGTGTCACAGGTGAGCATCAAATGCAGAATATGGGCCATTCTATAAAGCTGTGTGCCATTAGTGTGACTTGATAGTTTGTTTAAAAAACAACAACAAACAAACTCCATAGATATTTAATGTTTATGATTTTAATGGAAAATATAAATGCAAATGACAATATTGTGTTGATTAAAAGATAAGTCTTGGCTCCCTGTGTGTGGTGGAATGTTAAAGTTACACAATTTGCCGAATGTCCAATGTAAAATGAAACCACAGCTTTGTAGAAAATCCATACACCAAGGAGTTACCCCTGCTTTTCTACATAGGTCTAAACCTACTCAGTCAGTTCATCAACAAGAGCTGCTATGGGTACAGACTCCAAAATGGCGCGGCTATCAGTTGCCTCCTTTACTTGGATGACATTAAGTTTTACGCCAAGATGGGACGTCACATCAGTTCCTTAATCCACTGGACCAGAATCTACAGCAACAACATCAGAATGTAATTTGGACTAGAGAAGTCTGGGCGGATGGTATCCAGAAAGGAAAATGATCAGGGCAACGTAGCAGATGTTCAGCATTGCTACAAAAACCTGGTGATCACACAGGCAGATGGCAGTCATGTGGGGGCTGCGTGGATTTCAGTGACAGCCAAATACCTACAGACAGTGAGGCAGGTCATGAAGAGTCAGTGAAATGGAGAAAAACAACCCAACACCTATGCCCTACTAGTAATCAGTGTCTTGGCCACTGGAAGAGATGAAAGTCACTGACATCAAAACAAGCAAACTTGTTAGAATGCATCGATGATTTCACCCCAAGTCCAGCATCCTGAGGTTGTACACTAAGTGAAGGGAGGGAGGTGGAGGACTGGTGAGCGTCAGAGCCACTATCTGGGAGGAAACTGCAGGCCACCAGGAGTACATTAAGAAGATAACCTGCTGCCTCAGACAGCTGAAATCCAGCAAGGAGGTCATCATGGAGGGACAAACCCCTGCATGGCATGCACCACCAAATTGAAGCGGTGACTGACACTGGAAAAACACACCAATGACTGGAAAAAGCCAAACTGAAAGACGGCACAGAGGCACTGACCATGGCTGCACAAGAACAGACCCTAAACACAAGATAGAGGCTGGGGTCTACCACACCAGACAGGACCCCAGATGCAGGCTGTGCAAAGACACCCCTGAAATAGTGCAGCAGACCACAGCAGGGTATACGATGCTGGCAGATGAGACATACATGGAAAGACAAAGTTAGGCAGATAGAAAGACAGACACACAAACATTCGTGGCAAGTACGGTCCCAGGGTCAGGATGGAAGACGCCTCCAAAGGGAGTTGCGAACAAGTGGATCAAGATCCTCTGGGACGTCCAGATTCAGATAAAGTGATTGTGGCTAATCAGTTTGACATATTTGTGACAGTTGTAGCAATCCTAAGTGATAGTAGCATCAGTAAGAAGGAAGATGAAAAGCTTGAGAAATACCAAGACCTTAAGGAAGAGCTAGAAAAGATGTGGCATGTGAAGGCAACAGTGATGCCAATAGTGATGAGGGGCCTATATATAATATATTTCTTTGGTGAACTAAGGTTGTTTTAAATGTGATACAAAAATAAGCTTGGCTTGACTTGAGATCTCTGTCCAGAAAATCATGGTACTAGGAACAGCTAAGGTCCTGTGTAGGACCCTCAGGCCCCCTGCCCTCTTGTAGATGACTCTAGCTTGAAGGGCCACAACACAACCCAGGTGGGCAAGTAAAGAGTTTTTTTGTTTTGTTTTGTTTTTATACACACACAGCTGAAACCAAGTTTACATACACTATAAAAAGACACAACCATTTTTTTCTCTCCGTCTAATGTTAAAAAAACCCACCACGTTAGATTGTGCTCTTTAGCACCCTCTCTGGTTGACAAGCGCAATTGTTTATCATTGTTGTAAATATTGTTTCCTCATCTCCTGGATTCTGTTACAAAATAACGATGAACCAGTGAACATAAAAAGAACTTTAGTAGCACAGCCTAACATAAACCAAACTCAAACGCACATGACGTAGGAAGGAAAAAAAAAAAAGATTTACTGGTCCAATAGCAGCAAATAGCAGCAAGGCTATTGGACGAGCAGCCCTCTGGTCTCAGCTCATGCCAGGAAGTTTATACTGGGCCAATACTGACTCGTTCACAAAATCTTGCTGATTGTGTTCCATCTTCTTCTTGCCTCTTCTGATAAAACCCTCTTCACTGTTTTTGTTGCCTCTTCCATGACGTTCATTGTGATCATGTACGTTAGACAGCTTCGTCTTACAGTTAGCATCTGGACAACTACACATAGTAAACACTGTGACCATGGTTGCCATGTCCCATTTGGCATAAGCAACTTTGAGCTGCTTGTCTGTGCGTAAATTTTCTTACAAATATTGCTTGTCTGCTTGTCTGTGTTAGTTGTGGACGCATTTCACTTTTTAGAAATTGTAGTTTGAGACACATTAATGATGGAAAAAAAAAAAAAAGGAAAGGTGTTGAGAAGCAACTTGCCTGATTGCGTGTTTCTCTCGAGGCATCTAGCAACTCTGGCAACGCGACCCGGAGTGAGGTCCATTTAAATCTTTTTGGGGGGTGGGTTCAAGTTCCAGATTAAACCTTTCCTGTTTTATCTAATTTAGAATTACCACAATTATTTCTATTTCTCAAATGCTAGAATCAAACGAGAGATTTTTTTTTTGTTTTTAATGTTTAAAGCCTCCAGGTTTATCACCTTTGAACTGTATGACTATGACCATACTGGCTACTAAAAAAAAAATCAAAGCACATTAATCTCTGGGACACAGAACGTGTCTTCTTTCCTGAGCGGTATGATGGTTGGACATTCCCATAGTGTTAAACCTTGAATATAATTGTTTGAACAGAAGAACATGACACCTTCAGGCATCTGGAAATTGTACTCAAAGATGAACAAGACTTGTGGAGGTCCGCAGTTCTCTCTCTAAAGTCCTGGCCTTTTGATATCACACAAGGAAGGGCTGTATTTGAGGTGTGCCTTAAAATACATCCAAAGCTGTGCATCTATTTAACTCAAAGGTTGAATAGATGGCATCATCCGAAACTTAATTAACCTATCAGAAACTTACAAAGCCATGACATCATCATCTGGACTTTTCCAGATTGCTAAAAGAGGCTGTGATCATAGTGTATGTTATTGCCTGAAAAAAGTAAAATCTCTTAATTTAATTTCAGAAAGTGAGAAAGAAAAAGTCATGCCTTCTTTTATACAAAGCATGTACCTCTGGTTTCAATTGTGTATAAATAGTCTGTTTCTCTTTTTCATTGAATTGAAAGTTTCATATTCTTTAGAACATCTAAAAGTAATCTGGCATTTTATTCAGAACCCTACTGTCAGAATTCAGCCAACCAGCACAATATCTGCCTCTCTGTGGTTGTCAGGATAGTAAGATTTGTCTTTATCTTGATGTGATGGTATGATAGTGTATAATGACATAATTCATTAAAATCTCTTAATTTGATAATGCACAGTTTAACTGAGAATGTTAAATTGTTGGCATTTATAATAAGAATGTATGAGGTAGTCAGTCATCAGCTCAAGTACTGGACTGCAGTTTTGAAGTGAAAATGTTGTTGCCTGAAAATCTGAAGATTACCAGTGTTGTACCATAATTTACAGTAAGTGTAACCATCACTTAGATTTTGCATCGTAAACAAATGATTTGAACCATGCATTGCTCCTGTGCTCATCTGTGACCACAGAGGTTTAGCTTCATCAAGTCTTGAGACGTAAACCCTGAAACTAACCTGAAAGTTACTTCTCTTTCTTCGTCTAGTAAGTTCATGTTGACTGGTTGCAGGTGTGTCTTTTCTTGCTCTTTTCCTTCTTTCTGCTCTTATAACTCCACCAAAAAATAACTAGAGCAAAACATTTCTTTTCCTGTGCTCCTCTACTCTTCTACACTTGAAAGGCGCTTAGATAGAACCTGCGTTTCAAATTGTGTGTCAGTTTTTTCGGCCAGTGCCTTGTTTTGTACTCATTAACTGACAAATTTCTCTTAAAGATTAATAATTAAAAGATTCCTTCATTGTATTGGATATTCAGGTACATACAATGAAATTCTGGGCGCGCTGCCTCCAAAGGTGCTCAGTGGTAACAAGGAATAAAAAAAAAACACAAAAGTTTAGAATAAAGAATAACACACATTTCTGGCCTGAACCCCGCCCCACCACCCACCTGTCCACACATAAACTCCCACTCCCATTCAGTCACTCAGTTCTCACATGTTGTGGTAAAAGATAATGCAGGGACCATTTCTCAGATAAGTTATTGCACAGTAGCAATGCTCAAGTAAATGTTATAAATATTCAAGTATGGGTGAGTAAGTAGCAGCAGATTGTTCAAGTAATCAGTTATTGCAAATTTTGAGTTAATATGGTATCAGAGTGTCAATTTTTTTTGTTTGTTTGTTTTCTCTTGTAATATATGTTTGTCTATTTCTTCATAGTTTACTCTTAAGCCCTTTGTTGGGAGTTCAGTCAGTCAATCACATATTGATAACAGGTCCAAGCTTTAGTAGATGAAACTGCTCAACTACATGAAGAATGTCCAGTACAATTTTGAAATGTGCCCATTTCCCAGATGGATGTGGTGTTTTCAAGGCTTTAATTGACTTTTAGTCTGACTGATAAGTGGTTGAAATAGTATCTTTGTTATTGATTGGATGACAGGTTAGCCAGTCTGAGATATTGATTGCAATTATGGGCATTGGAGACACTCTGGCTGTGATCACATGAGGGAAAAAATAAAATCCATACACAAACGGACCAGGGCCAGTCTGAGAGATGCTGAAGCATAGAGAGATCTGATGTATACAAACAGAAGATAATTAAACCTTCTCCCAAATTTGTTTGACACAAAAGCAAACACTGGCTACACCTCCGAGTAGATTAATTGGCAGGTGACTCATATTTGTCAGTGGGAGGCTTCCCTTAATTATCAAGGTGTAAGCTTCTGCACAGTTCAAAAAGACCTTTAGAAACTGCAGGATGAGACCAGAAAACTGAGTGAACTCCATATTGTTGCACAGTTAGTGGGTCATAGTCATGTTCAAAAAGAAAATGCACCTTCAGTTCTAGGATTTTTCATACCAAGAGTTAAGACATGAAAATTAAATGTTATCCTTACCCTGTCTTGAAAGTTGATAAATATAATCACAGATGAACTGAATCAAATGGCATATTGCACCACATCATGGTTTAGCCATATGTAAGCCAAAATGCAGAAGCACAATTTAAAAATTAAGTAAAGCTGGTTTTATAAATGAGTATGCATATTCATAGGAAATCCCACAAACCTCAAAGAAGTGAAGCAGCACCATAAAGAAGAATAAACCAAAATTCCTGCATAATGATGTGAAAGACTGCTTATGTTATTTATTTCTGGTAAGAGTGCT
>JBAMYA010000001.1:12415351-12469966 GCA_037176975.1 Arrhamphus sclerolepis | reverse complement strand
TATACATACACACGCACACACACACACACACACATATATATATATATATATATATGTGTGTGTGTATATATATTTAGCTTTAGTATGCACCTTTTTTCTTTCTCATTATATGTCAAACTTTTGATTGCCTGCAAAAAGGACACAATATATTGCCCGGACACACTGTCACAAGAAGTACAAAATACTGGATGGAACTTTTTATTCAAGCAGGAATCTTTTTTTTTTTGACCCATAATGAATTACAGGTGACATCCATCTGAAATCCATGTGGGAATACAACAGGTAATGCTTGGTTTCTGTGGCTAATTAGTCAATGGGTTGTTGATACTTGCTGTTTTACATTTTTACCTGCTTGCCTGCATATTGCTTTTAAATACTATTATAAAAAAATAAATTCAAAATTTTCCAGCACTGACATGTATTAAATGAAATACACTTAAACATTACCGTCTTGTACATCATTTGCCTCAAGTGAAATTTATAGATCGAAAACAAGTAAAGGAAGGTCTATTAATGTGACTCTGCTTTAATGACAATTATACCACATTTAAACTTACAACAAAAAACAAACAAAAACAATGACATAAAAAAGTAAACTAAGATAAAGTCAAGTTAAAAAGGAAAACACTAAAAAAGAGAACAAATCACATCTGTGATAAAGAGCTTGGGAGAGTGTCCTAAAGCCCAGGGCTGATTCACCAATCATTGTGTGGAGTACATATTTCAAAATAACTTTATACATATCTTTTATTTATTTATTTATATAATTTTTTTTTATTATCCTTTATAATCTGAGCACAAAATTGTGCATTGTACAAAAAATAAAGTTAAGATAAAGTTAAATTAAAAAAAAAAACATATATAAAAAATATAACAGGCACATCTTTGACAAAGCTCTCGGATAGCCCACGCTAGTATCTTAGATGAATCAATGAAACCCACGACTGATTCTACAGGCTTTATACATATACGTTATTATTGTTGTTGTTGCTGTTTTCGATGTTGTTGTACTCAGTATCTCTAATTTTTGGACGTTTCGAGGTTCCTAGCTGCTCTTGACTGGAGGGAAGGCTCTTGCGTCGTGAATACTCTTTGTATCACCATGGCTACATCCGGTTCCGTCTATCGCCATTTTGATGAAACAGCGAGGAGGAGAGCTTTGTGGACCACAAGCGTAGATTTTATGGATTTAATCTGAAGAATCGTACAGACGACACTCAGTTTTTCATGGTGGACCATTACCGTGGAGTTAATTGTGAACTTTTGCAGCCTACTTGTGAAACTGGTGGATTGCGGCTAACTGGGACGTCAGTGCTGGATTAGCTTTTTTCAGGCCGTTAGTGTTTCATAATAAGTGTAGCGGCATTATCTTAGCATGTTAGCCGTAGCTGTTTTAGTATTTGTACGGAACAATACAATTTAATAACATGGTTTAGGTTTAACGACGGTATCACCGTGGACTCGTTGCTGAAGTTGGACTTTTTTTGTGGAACTCCGTAGTTTCCCCCCCTTTTTGTTGTTGTTATTGTTTCATCCATTAAAACTGTACCAGAAAGGCAAAACATTACAAGGACTTGTGCTCAGGAAACCCTAGGCCCGCTGCTAGCTACACGAGCGGCTTCAGCGCGGTTGGTTGGGCTTTCCATCAAGGACATTTCAACACGGACTTGGCCTGATTTGCATCAATATAAAAAACAAAACATTTCACTGCATGGACTCTCGTGGATTTGCTCGCAATCTCACGTGTTTTGTTGGACTTTAAAGAACTGGCGAGGCTCATGGTGCTTCTCAATGGCGCTCTGGCCTCGCACCTCGTGCATTTTTCTTCGGCATTTATAAGGACTCTGTCGTCATCTGAGAGCTGAACCTTTCCCCCATTTTAGCCCTTTCTTTGTCCAGAGTGTTTCTGCGAATATAAAGAAGGTTTACAAATTAAAGTCGGTGTGTTCAGTGTTGACACTGTTTAATTCTGTTATAAAAGGCCTGTGCTTTTTTTTTTCCTACTTGTGCTTGGTTGACCTTTATAATTGCTTAGACCTGTAAAAATGTCGTGTGTTCACTATAAGTTTTCTTCCAAACTGGACTACAATACAGTCACTTTCGATGGGCTGCATATCACTCTCAGTGAGCTTAAAAGGCAGATTATGTCCCGGGAGCGCCTCAAGGCCGCAGACTGCGACCTGCAGATCACCAACGCGCAGACTCGAGAAGGTATTTTCTGCTATGAACATTACACAATGGCTTACAAACTAGTACTCTAGTAATATAGTGTGGTGGTTGGTATGCTGCTGATTTCGCACCTCAACACAGGTTTGGCCCATGAAAACTGCCCCAGTCAGGGTTTTAACAGGAATATTTATAACACTGCCAATGCTTTTGACTGTTATTTAGAATAGCCTGTATTATTTACAACCAATCGTCACTAAATTGGGATTCAAGACAAAAATCAAGTCTGAAAACGACTGCCACTGTAGCTGCAGCTGTAAGTCCAAGAAGTGCTAAGGCAGATTTTGGTCTATTTATTCAGGTTGCTGCATGTACAAAATGTGTAGATGTTCTTACAAAACAACATATTTTAAAGATTTGGATGTGAATTGCTACACAACTGATTATATTTCTATATCCCAGTAACCTGTAATACTATGACCAGCCACCTAATGTTGAACAGTTCTTCCTTGCACTCCAAGAAGAGCTTTGATCAGTCAGGGTCTGGGCTAAGAACATCTCAGGGTGTCTGGGAGTGTTGGGTACCAAATTGAGGGGTGTGTCTGAGGGATTGGGCTTGCTTCCCACACATGCCATCGGATTGATATCTAGAGAGTTTGGAGACTGCATGAACGTCCGAGACTGTGCCCTACAGAAGTCTATTTCATTCACTTTGATACCTATAAGAAGAAGAAGGGGGGAAAAAATAATTTGTAACATCTTGCTTTGGATTTTTTTTCCTTTGAAATCCTGCCAGAAGATCTCACACATGGTCACACCTGCATGGACAAGTGGGAAGCTTACAGTTTCAATAAGCTATGCAATTAGTATGATGGATATATTACATGAAAAATGTATTTAGTGTTTTTATCTATTTTTAAATGTTAAAAAAAAATGTGAAAGATTTAAGAAAAAAAAGAAAGAAAAAGATTTATATATTTTTTAAGCAAATACTGTTTGTTTCTTTAGTATTCTTTTTAAGCCAGATGGCTTGCTGCATCTGAAGTTGCCATGTTGCGGGGTGTGATTGGTCAGGATATTTATTTATTTTTTGTTGCATACCGTACTATAGGGCATACAATATTATTTGAATGCCATGTTGCAGATTTTTGCTGCATATTATTGTACTGAAATAAGATGAGCAGTGTTATGCTTAATACCTGTCAGGTGGAATTATATGGCAAATGCATTTCAGTGTAGTAAAAGGTACATAGTAAATAATTTTGTTAGTGTTGCTGCTGATGTTCTCATGGTCTTAGTTATTGGTTTGAGTTGTCATAAATAAATTCTACATATGAAATACCTTAAAGTTGGAGAGACAGAACATGCAGTGTCTCTTCATTTCCCAAAATGGAACAAGCCATGGCTGTCCAGACATTTTTTTTTATAGCAAAAAATATTTTAATTGAACAAATGGATCATTTGCCAAACAGAAAAAAGAAGCTTCAGATACATTGACCGGTGATTTGAAATTATCAGCAAAATAGTATGAGATTAGCCTTGAGAAATCTGACGTGTGCAATATATGTTAGAATTTTTAGTTTCCGTTGTCAATTGTGCAACATAAGTTTAAAGGGATAGAAGATTGATGTTTTGGAGTTATATAAATGTATTACTTATAATTGATTTTATTGATCCAAGCTCTGTAAAGTGTATGTCATTGAATAAATGTCAGTGACCTTGTTCAGATGTCAGTGTTTCATGTTTTTTATTGTTTTTTAACGATTTCCATTGTTTTTTGTTTTGTTTTTTTAAATAGAGTACACAGATGATGAAGCCCACATCCCAAAACACTCGTCCGTGATTGTTCGCCGGACTCCAATTGGTGGAGTAAAACCAGCTGGCAGGACGTTCATAGTGTGCGTATATTTCAAATACAACATGAATACCTGAGTTATGACAGCAGAACGGTTTGCTAGTTAAATATTTCAAAGGCTTCTCTGTATTTTTTATTTATTTATTTAAATAAATGCAATAAACGAAGATGTAGCTAATTACTTTTTCTTTTCTCTTTGCATCCACAGAGATCGTTCTGACACAGCTGTGGTGGGATCGTCTAGACCCGTATGTAAAACAAACCCAAAAAAACACTTTCTCCTCCTCACCTCTCTCTCTCCCACTCTCTTTGGCTTAAGTCACCTTTCTCGAGAACATTCTGTCAACAAAGATCAAGTTGTATATCCTGTTCACTGTGTGTTTACTACGTTTGTGTTGATCTCAACCTCTATATGTTATTTGATGTCTTTTCCGGGGAGGGTTTCCTGGAGTCACCACAGTTTAAATACATTTTTTTAGTCCTTGGTATTGTTTCCATTTTTAAGTTAGCAGCTCAATGTACATTGTGGCTGAATGAGATGAAGTTAATACAAACAGACTAGCCATTATTGTTTTTGTTTTTTTTAAATTTAATTAAATTTTATTTTATTTTTAACTCATTAATGTTTGGACTGTTAATACAATATTTTTAATGAGAAAATATTTAAAGTGACTGTATTTCATAATGAAATGGTTTTGTAGCCTGCTTCGAGTCGGGCATGTGTATTTAAAAGGGGTTTGTGAAAAATGGTCGTTTTGTATTGCTAATTTATTGTAATTGATTTTCTGTGAAAATATTTATTTGGATTGAAAACCAAGATAATTAAAGTGTGGCTGGGGTTGATTGTAATTAACTGACTGCAATTACAACACTAAAGTTGTGTGAGTGGAATAGATTTTCCAGTGATTTTTTTATTTATTTATTTTTCTTCTTCTTTTTTTTTTAATTGTCAAAAGCTTACCCTGCTAAACATAAGTATTCTCGGGTCTTTTGTTCAGTAACACTTATCAATGTCAATTGTTTTGTCTTGTACAATTTCACTATGAAGATGTTCTGTTCTACATTCAGTATGGACTTCACATGACCCTTAAAGGCTCACATATTTTACTTTGCTGAGTTGCACAGAAGTAATTCAGATTTGAAGTGCCTCTTTTGCAAAGAAACCACTACTAGTTCAAAGTGTTGTTACAACTGTGGTTTGAGGGATCCTAAATAAGTTTTGATAAGATGCTGTTATTTGGCCTCTCCCCTGTAACATTGTGACATGATCACAAAGTACTAAGACACATAAACGGTAAATCAAATGTCATCTCTGGAGGTCTTCTGTGGTTGCTGCAGTGAGAAGAATAATGGTGTAGTGTCTCCTGTAAGCTGCAGAACCTGTCAATAAAGTTGTTCAGTGGTTCAGTGTCAGAACCGCTTGCACCAGATCCCTGTGTGTTCCCTCCACAGCATACAGCAATAACCAGCGTTTCCTCAGAGCCCTGCTGATTGTAATGGACATTCCACCTTCCTCATTTCTTTTTTTTTTTTTTCTTCCTTTAACTGACCTTTGTGAAAAGATGTAGGCAGATTAGACTTCTTTTTCCTGGTGACATGAATTGATGTCTGTGCTTGAGATTTGATTCTGGCTCCTGAGCCATGTCACAGAGACGCATGACTTCTTTCACGCTGTATTAGTGACAGTCTGAAGGACTGCTGACATCAATTCCGTCCTTTTTGTTAAGCTAATTATAAAGTAATGCTAACATTTGTTCTACCACCCCTACATATTTGATGCTTTGCAGTGTTTGGATATTTTACATGATTGGCAATGTTCCGTGCTAGCTAATTACATTTCAAGAAATTAATCTTGAGGTGTTGCATGATTTTAAAACCTATATGACCGATGCTTTTGATAGTATGGTAGAAAGATTTAAATCACTGTGGCCTTTTGGAGGGATAATGCAAGCTGTGCCAATAGTGTACTTTAAGACTTGGTTTATAAGCATAGAAGTTTATATGTGGAAGGGCAGTGGGAATAAAGAATGCTTTACTTCCTAAATGTGAATGCAGCTCAGCATTGTTGAATATCCATCATAAACCGTGTCAGTCATTTGGATTTATCACGACCTAACAGCAGTAATTCTTTTAGGAGCGTGAAGTGCATGGATAAAAGTTGCATTTTGTCTGTGAGCTGGGATGCGTTTCACTTTGCAAAGGAATAGACGTGCTTTCAGTATTTAGTCTTTTATTTTCTTTAACAGCTTCAATGCATTTTTTTTTTTTTAACTTGAAGATCTCTTCGATGTAAATCATTTTGGATGAACCCAGGCAGAGTCTTACAAGATTAGTTTATGTAGATTCTTGAAGTTGTAATAGGAGTGGAATGTTGGCGAGCATGATTTAGAATCCATACCGTAGTCTAAAGTAGTATTGTAACAAAGGTCGTAATGTTTTATCAAAGACTTGTCTGTACTGGACACAGATGTGGTGGGGAACTGTCTGGGCTCTGATCTTCCAGTGTATGTCTAAACAAAATTTTAACAACCTTGATTTATATACTCTGATTCTCCTGCAGACGGATTCTTCTCCTTCTTTGTCTCTTGCCCAACTTGCCAAGGTAGTGTTTTTATTCCCTCTTGCTGTACTCCCAGGAAATATTTCCTTAATTGGAATTATTTATTTATCTATGGTTGACATTCATATTTTCTCTTAATGTCCTTTCTGTTATGCTTTAGACTGCAAACCTGGTTGATGCAAACGCATCCGAGGAGGACAAGATTAAAGCCATGATGTCTCAATCAAATCATGAATATGATCCGATACAGTTAGTTAACATATTTTCTTTGTCCCTGTACCTAATTTAATATGATGTATCTGAATGTCATACTCGTGAATCTGAAATGAGTGATATTTTAAATGTATGCCTTTCAAGAAGCTTAACTCAACTTGTCTGTGTAGTTACTCCAAGAAGGCGGTTGGACCTCCACCAGCTCACTATACCTGCTTCCGCTGTGGGAAGGCTGGGCACTACATTCGGCATTGCCCGTTACCAGTGGTAATAATTTTTTTCCTTGGTTGTTGTGGTCTTTAGGGGTTATCACATTTGAAGACTGTAAACCTTTTCACACTGTGGGTGATAATTTTTATTCATTTTATTTTCTAACATTTTTAGGTGCAGGATAAAAGTGTGGATGGTCCCAAACCAGTAAGAATCAGTAAGGGCATACCACAGAGCTTCATGGTGAAAGTAGAACCTGGCGCCAAGGGAGCCATGTTAACCAGCACTGGAGAATATGCCATACCTGCGATAGATGCGTATGTTTTAACAGCAAATACATGAATCTCACTCTACATGTAAAGCAGATTGAAGGGTCTCATCATTTTCTTGTTATATAGTTGTCTTTTTCTTTTCACAATTTTTTCTTTTTGGAAATAATTGATGCTTCCTTTTGCAATCAATGTATCACAAACAAAAATCTATGTTTCTATTGACAGGGAGGCATATGCTCAAGGAAAGAAGGAGCGCCCTCCGTTTGTTCCACATGACCAGTCGTCATCCGAGGATGATACAGACCCGATCCCTGATGAACTACTGTGCCCCATCTGCAATGATCTCATGACTGATGCTGTAGTTATTCCCTGCTGTGGAAACAGTTACTGTGACGAGTGTAAGCTCTTATTCATTGTACATCTCTCATGCATCAGCCATGATTAATTCTGAGTAGTTGACAGTTTAAAGTGTATTTGTAGTGATTTTTTTTTTCTGTGGTTTTCAAATATTTTTGAAAATAATAAAACACAAATTAAAATGTGAGGGGACATTTTTTTTCTCAAGTGTACATCATTTTAACTAATGAATGTGAATCTTTTAATAATTGGCCTGACCCGTTTCCAGGTATCAGGACTGCCTTGTTGGACTCAGAAGAGCACATCTGCTTCACGTGCAAACAGTCAGATGTTTCACCGGATAATCTCATTGCTAACAAGTTTCTTCGACAGGTATTCTTTTTTTTTTCTTCTTCTTCTTTTGATCTTATTGTTTGTGTCTTTGAAGGATTTTATCTCAGTTTTTAAGCATCTTGTTTGTTGTGTAGGCTGTGAACAACTTTAAGAATGAGACGGGATACACCAAACATGGGCGCAAACAAATCCACAATACAGCCCCTCCCCCACCGCGCCCCCAGTTGGTCAGGCCTCTGCCTTCGAGACAGCAAGACCCCCTTCTGGTCAACATCTCTAACCCTCCTTCCGCAAGTGCAGCCACAGCAGTCCTGAAAGCACAAGCCTCACCTCCTGCTCCAGCTCCTGCAGCTCCTGCAGCTCCTAGTCCTCCTCATGTTACTACCGTTGAAGAAAAAGTTCTTTCACCAGCCCCTGCACCTGTTGTTGGCCATCATTCTCCTCTCCAATTATCCAGCCAGGGAGAACCACCACCACCAGGGTACGTTTAGTAACGTGGTTGGCAGGCTTGAATCAGCAGATAAGGTTTGAGGAGCTATTTTTATTTGTTATAATGAATACCGTCCCTTTTGTAGTGAAACTGATCCAGAGCCTACTGTGATGCGAGAATCCTCAGGAACATCAGAAAGTGGATCACAGGTAGATCCATCCTCATCCAGAGTGATGTTTGTTTTTGCTTGCTTTATGAGATTTCATGTTATTCCACATTTATTAATATGCCACTGACAACTTTATTAATCAGCTAAAGAGAATTATATGCAACAGAACTTTAAAAAAAGATTTTGAGGCTATGATTTTTCCAGCACCCACTGATATTAACATAATATTTTGCGGACTTATACAACTGTGAATCTTGAAAGTAACTTTATTATTCACTACAGATCGTTCAACAGAGCTACAGTTTACCAATTATTGGTCATCTGCCCCCGACACGACTACATCATTCAACAGGTTAGAAGCTTCTTTTAACAAGTTTTAGACATCTTAAAGGAAATGTTAGGAAAGGAAATCTAACCACATTTCTCTGCTTTATCAGGTTCTCAATCACGGTCCACCCATTCTCACAGAGGTGGAAGCAGACACTGGTAAGACTTGGACATGATTTAATGAACCCAATTTAATCAACTGTTGTAAACTGTAATTTTCACATCCTTTTTTTTTTTCTATCACAGGTACAGAAGTAGAGGGGAGCAGCCCTCGACTCACCTGCATACAGCTCCACCTCCTGCACCTGCTCCTCAGCTCTACTCATCTCCCCTGTACCCACCTCCACCACAGACCTACCCTCCTCCATACAGCTCTGGTGCTGGCCTCATCCCTCCACCTGCTATCAGTTACCAACCACAGCCTGTTTTTGCCCCTGGACCACCAGGGCTGAACCCTCCCTGGGTTGCCCCAGGTACCCAGCCTCCTCTTGTTCCCTTACCACCATCTTTGTCACAGCCCCCTCTCTCTAAGGAGGATTTCTACAGACAAAGGCATCACAGACAAGACAAGTGAGTTCTCTTTTTGTTTTCGGTGAGGTCTTACAGTTTATTTGAAAAACAATAAACATTAAAATATATATATATATATATATATATATCTTCAAGGGTTACAAGTATGAATTTTGTATGGATTGAATTCAAGGAAAAATGTAAAAGTGAAAGCTGTACATCTTGTCTTTTTTGTTCAGAGTTACGTCCAAACTGGATGAATTTACTAAAGATTTCCATGAAGAGCTTATCAAGTACAGAAATGCACCAAAGAGACGGAGACGATCTTATTCCAGGTAATTTCATTATGAAAGCTTATTACAGACACATTCCCTATTTTCACAAATTAAACAAATTTCGAAAGGACTGAATGAAATGTCTGTGACATGCATTGTCAAAATACTCCAGAAATGGTCCAAATACTCCTTTTTTTTTAACTGAATTTACTACTCCTTGTGGTAGGAACTATTTAAGCAAGGTGGAATTAGCTACTCGACTCAGCCCCAATCCCCTCCTGAAAACACAAACAAAAACACAAAATAGAATATTAACTCATCTTTTTTCAACTAAATGAACCTTAGAACTGTTAAGAATTTACTGTTACTGGCATATCGAAAAGAATGAGCAAAGTTATTTCAATTTCCTGCTCTTAATGTTTAATGAAGGTAGCCAGACAGAAGTTGAATAGATGCAAAAATGGACAGGTTGGACAGTTATACCCTCAGTTAGTTGTTAAGTTTTTGATTTCTTGAAATTAATTGAATTGTATGTAGTTTGATGGGGGTGGCAGAGGCTGTGCAGCTGTGGCCCACGATCAGAGCCAGTCACACCAATGTTAGTTTTCTATACAGGTTCAGTACATGAAGTGCAGCATTTATTGACTCGAGAGTAAACATAGGTGGTATTTCTGTTATGAAGAATTTATTTGCTGCTGTTGCCTCAAAACTATATCAGCCATTGAAGAAAAAAAAGATTTCCATTTGTTTTTCTCAATTATTTCCTTTTTGTAGGTCACGGTCATACAGCCGTTCTCCATTCAGCCGTTCTCCTTACTCTCGCTCTAGATCAAGATCAAGATCCAGATCAAGATCCAGGTCTTACTCTTTTTCCCCCAGTCGATCCCGGTCTCGTTCTCATGGCCGGTCTTATCCCCGCTCCCCTTATTCTAGAAGAAATGGGCGCAGTCATGGACGTTCACGCACAAGGTCCCGCTCTCGTTCAAGGTCTTATGGCTATCGGCGGTCTGGATCTCCACGCTCTCCTCCTTCCTACAGGGGAGGAGGCTGGGACGGACCTGAAGGAGCTGGACCCTACAGGTCTAGGTCACGATCCCGCTCTCCTGGTGGATATCGAAGCCGCAGCCCTGGTGGCAGAAAACCGCCTCCTCGGGAGTTGCCTCCCTTTGACCTGAAAGGACACAGTCCTGTAGGCCACGATCGCTGGGCAAGAGAAAGATATCGGCAGTGGGAGAGAGAGTATGCAGACTGGTACAACAAGTACTACAAAGACTTTGACAGCCAGCATCCTCCTCTGCACCACAGAAGTCATGGTAGTAGAGACAGAGAGCGGGACAAAATGTCCTCATCGTCCAGAGATTACTCACCCCAGGGGAGAGGAAGGCGAGGGAGAGATGAGAGAGGTGAGAGAGGTGGTCCACCTCACTTTCTTCCTTCATCATCCTCATCAGGGACCAAGTCCAGCACAAAAATCCTGAAGTCAAAGAAAATAAAAAAGAAAAGGACCGGAGAGGAACCAGAGCCATCACACCAGCTAGACAGAGGTGATGCTACTCCTGTCAGAGATGAACCCATGGATGAAATATCTTCACAAAATAAAACGCCTCCTCTGTCCTCAAGGCCCGTGGTTGGTCTTGTAACTACTAAAGCCCCAGCACCTAAAAGCACTGCTGCACCAGTGAAACCCACAATCAAATCAACATCAAAGGCCCAATCTGATAAAACGAAAAAAGAGAAGGGACAGAAGACGAAGGCTAAAGTTAAAACAGAGGGTGTGAAGGTAAATAGTGAAGGTGTGAAGGTGAAGAAAAAGCCTGGAGACAATGTAGTGACAAAAAAGAAAGACCCCTTGTCGTCATCGTCGTCGTCCTCTGTTTCAAAGCCATTGAAGACCATTAAAACCAAACCAGATGATGCTTCCAACTCATCTACACCTAAAAAGGACAAGAGCAAAAGCTCTGCTGTGAGGCCTGCCATCGTGAAGACCCCTCCATTGTCCACTCATAATCAGCCTCTACCTCATCCCGGTCTTCATGAAAGCTTTAGATCAAGCCATGACATGCGGGGTAGACGAGATCTGCCACAAAGCGGTGGTCTCCTTTCCCTCCCACACCCGCTGCCTCTCATTCCCCAGCCCCCATCCCCCGTGGATAGTCGGAGGAGGATGGGAGAGGAGTGTCGCTCTTTACTTGGACCTCCACCTGGCAAGCTGAGGAGAATAGATGGACTAGGGATTGGAGGGGATGTCCTCTCTCTCTCGCACCCCTCCCATCAGCCCCCCCTCCACAGACTCCCTCCCTCGTCTGACAGGCCAGGTTTTCCTCCTTTATCTGGGAGTCGTGAGCTAGGCCGGGGTGATGCAGATCGAGGAGTCATAAGACCTCTGATGGACATTCCGGTGAGTGTCTTGTTTGACCTCAAAGTGCACACAAAAATTGTTTAATCGTGCAGCCCTCTTATATTAAACATGTTGTGGTAACAATAATTCTGTCTGCAACTTGAAGCATAATTTCCCTACATCTGCTATGTTGCTCTTAATTGTTTGGTGTAATTGTTTGAATCACTTCTTATGAATCACTTCAGCTCCTATTAGCTTTTAAATGCAAGAACAGGAAGTAAAAACTAACTTCAGTTTGAGAGAGAGTCATAAATTTGATATTTTAAGCACTGGGTACCTTTGGTACTTTTATTAAATATGTGAAATAAATTAAACAGTATTTTTCTGAGTTTTAGAGACTGTTCCTTTCTAAGTAATTATGGCCTAGTATGTCTCAGCACCTATATAATAGAAACATCCTTATAAAACCAGCTGACTACTCACTGAACTCAGGTTGTACTTCTGAGGAATTTTATAGAATATCTCAGGAAATTGCATTCTGTCATTTTTCATGTTCTAGGACAGCAAGAAGTGTTTTATAACCTTTTATTTAAAATGAACAAACAGATTTTTATTTTTATGAACAGTCTTATTAGTTTGCATTTAACTCACTTTTTCAGCTTATTAAATATTGTTCATTAGCTACTTCTTTATTTAATCTTGAAGCCCTCATGTCCACAGAAGCCAGTGAGGAGGATCAAGTTGAACAGAGATCTGGGAAGAAAAAGCAGCACCGAGACGGTGTCCTCTGACCGACCACATCCAGGTCCTGAGAAGACAGCCTCTACTTCGGATCGATCCGCTGCTGCTAATGTCTCTGAAGGAGACAAACTCGGCAATGCAACAGAAAGAGCAGGAAAAAAGGAGTCTTTGTCATCATCGTCTGCAGAAAGGGGAGTCTCCAGAGAGAGACCAGGCAGTGCAGGAGAAAGACACCATGGCTCGGATAGAGAGCGAGATAGACCTCCTGGTTCAGACAGAGACAGGGATCTGGGGTCTGACAGAGAGAGGGAACGAGCCTCTGCATCAGGGGCTCATAAAGTAGCGGCGGACAGAGACACAGAAGGAGAGAGGTCAGCGAGGACGGAAAGAAAGAACTCCGGCAGTGGAAGTGGGGGAGGAAGGTCTGTCTCTCTGGATAAAATGACCATCGCAGAGAAATCCGCTATCAGCAGGAGGCAAACAGACCATCAGGAGAAACCAAATGCATCATCCAAGGAGAGAGAGGAGGGGTCAGACAAAATTGGCAAATCTGACAGGTTATTACATTTATTTTCTGCTTTTTGTCAAGAGTGCTGTCTTTATCCATGATTGAGCAAAAGCATGTTATACTGGTTCTGTCTGTGAACACATTTAGGAGGTGTAATTATATTCTCATTTCCCAGGAGTGCATCCCGTGACAGAACAGAGAAGAGTTTCCTCTCAGGAGAGAAACCAGCTGCTGCTCACAGACAAGGTAATTTTAAGTTCTGTGAAAGCGCGGCCATAGATTGATTTTTATCCTGTGCCATTTAATTAAACATTCATCAAACAAATTTCCTTTTTTGCTTTCTCTCCCCGTGACAGGGGTCAAAGACAGCCAGGAGACATCTGTGAAGAGCAAACCCAGAATCAGTCGCAAGACTTTGGCAAGCCATGTTGCGAGCTCTTCTAGGTGAGTCTTGTACCACTGCTCCATAAAGACTGCAGGCTTTTTGAGTGTATTTTTTTTTTTTTTTTTTTAATCATACTGTCTCTTCTTGTTGGCCTTGTTTCAGTGACTTGGATAAATAATCATAAATTGACTATTGCCAACAGGAAATTAAATTGAAAATGCAAGCAGCTGAAATTAAGTTTTTTGCTTGGAGCAAATAGTTCTAGTAGTTGTAAACAATTTATTGGCAAATTGTATATTTATACTGTATATAAACTAAAAAGAGACAAGAGCAAATTGTAATTTATCAATCACTGGTTGATAAATTTAGCTTGGGGGGGGGCACTTGGTACCCAGACTGAGTTCTCTATCAACACTACTATAATATTGCAGATGTACTCCCCAGCAAACTGGAAATTGTTTGACAGTACAAAACTGGTAACACTCTGCAAGTGCCTAAAATGTTTTTTCTCTTTGACAGTAGGCAAACTCAAGAGAAAAAGAAGGACTCAGAGAAAGACCAGAAGAATGTATCTTCTAAACTCGTAGAGCATCCTCCGTCTAGCCCTGTGAGCAGCCGTGCTCGAAGCCCGAGTGTAAGCCCAGCTCTCAGCCCGGCCCGGGAGGAGCCACTCATACAGCCCCCTCCACGCTCCAAGTGGGAGCGAGAAGATGATGAAGAAGGCCAGGAAGATGACCTCCCTCCACCTGCCAAGGAACCTTCACCTGTGCCGCAGAGGAGCCGAGGCAGGGAGGTTCACCATGAAGCACCCAAATTTGTCAGGAGCGAGGGCCGGGATGCTCCAAAGGAGGAGAGAAAAGGAGCGGTCAGGGAGGAGAAGAAACGGAGAGCACTTAAGGAGGACAGCAAGGGTGACAGGACTGGGCAGACAGAATCAAGCAAACCACAGAAAACTAAACTTGTGAAGGAAGAGGGCAGAGGCATAAAGGAGGAAAAGAAATCTTCTGCGAGAGAAGAGGAGAGAAGAGGTGGAGAAAGAGAGGAGGGGCGAGGAGTGATGGTGAAGGAAGAGAAAGCAGTTGAAAGCAGAACAGGAGGAGCACGGGAGGAGAGTCGGGCCCCAGAGCCCAGGAGGCAACGCTTGTGCTCTGACCTGACCCGCGAAACAGACGAAGCTGCATTTGTGCCCGACTACAGCGAAGGCGAGGGCTCTGAGCCGGAGAGAGGGAAGAGTGGCAGCGGGAGTCCCTCTGTCAGTCAGCCCTCCCAGAGTCCAACGCCAAGCAACAACAGCGGCTCAGCCACCACTACGGGAGACAAAAAGAAGAAGAAACATAAAAAGCATAAAAAACACAAGAAGCACAAGAAACATGGCAGCCAGGACAAAGAAGGAGAATCGAAGCAGCACAAGCACAAACACAAGAAAAAGAAACACAAAAAGGACAAAGAAAAGGGTTCAGAGGATGATGGGAAGAAAGAGGAAGAGACTCTTTGCGAACAGGCCCAACTTATTGGTCATAAGCTGTAACCTTTGTTCAGGAGATGAGGATCCATCTAGAAATAACATCTAGTAATTCTGCCTCGGAAGGGAATGAATTAAATTGTTGTTTTTCCAGACACTGCTGGAGAGATGCTTTGCTAATATCTAATACTCAATGCTGCTATGGTACTCCAAACTCGCACTGTCTTGTACAGCATCGGGGCCCATACTGAGCTCTCTTAAAAAAGATTTTATTGCCAACCTCTTTGCTGATTTGGGTTCACAAAAATCCTTGAGTGATGCTATGAAGCCCTGTTATGATCAACCATGAGCTAATCAGCAAGGACTTTGTGATGACAACTGCTAACATGACAGTGAATCTAAATGGTTACAGAGAAACAATATTCTCAGGGATGTGATTGCTTCTATGTGTGGAGGAGATGCCATTTACCTCCTATGATTTCTTTGTAAATAGTGAATGAACTCTTGCTTTACATAATTTTTCCTGAGTTGGCTTTGCCCACATCCCAGTATGCTTTTGATGGCTTAAATATTAAACATTGGATTAAGGGATGTAAATGTCTTTTTGAAGGATTATACTAGCAGTTTTGTATGTTTTAGCACATTAACTACAAGTTTTTCTTATCTAAATATTTTCAGAATTGAAGATGCCTCTTTTAAAAGCAGCCATCAGTTTAGTTTATGCCTGAGCCGTTTTTCTTTATTTTCCTTTGCAAAAAAAAAAAACTGAACAAAATCAACTTGCTACCTGGACAATGTATACATGTTTAAAAGAATCTAAAACAATGTTTAAAAGTTTTAAAAAAATTAATGAGCTAAAGCTTACAGAATTGTTAGTTTGCTTCCTGAAGTTAAAGCAGATCCTTATGCATTCATTACACACTGGATTGTGTAAATCAGTGATATATTTTTATTTAATGACAAATCAGTCTACATGATTTTTGTCCAAAAAGTGCAGTAGATGTGCGTCACCTGTCTGTGTGTGTGTGCGTGCGTGCGTGCGTGTTTGTGCAGGTGTGTGTGTGCATGCACGCTCTTGCACTGATGTGGAAGTGAAATATGTAGGACAAGTGACAAAGTAGAGGACAAATGTTCTTACAAATAAGTTTTTTTTTGTTTGTTTTTTTTAATTAAAATGTTTTGAGCTCACATATTTCTGTGGTCTTTTTTATTTTTATTTGCAGTCTTGGGTTATGACACAAAAATACACTGTGGCTCATTTGTATTTTCAAGCCAAATCTGAACTTAAAATCCTGAAATTACTACTTACAAGTAAAATGTTGAAAACTTCCTGATGGAAGTATTCGCTTTCCTGCTTTGACTCATATTGGAACTGAAGTTAAATCCCATTCTTAATCTATAGGGTTCGATATGACATTGGTCCACACTTTGCAGCTGGAACAGCTTCAGCTATTCTGGGAAGGCTGTTCACAAGGTTTATAAATATTTGAGAATCTTTTACCATTCTTCCAGAAGCGCATTTTTGAGGTCACATGTTGGATGAGAAGGTCAGGCTCTGTCTCCGCTCCAATTTGTCCCAAAGGTATTCTGTCGGGTTGAGGTTAGGACTCTGCAGGCCAGTGAAGTTCATCCGCACCAAACTTTCATCCATGTCTTCATGGACCTGCTTTGTGCACTGGTGCACAGTCATGTTGGAAGAGGAAGCGGCCATCTCCAAACTGTTCCCACAAAGTTGGGAGCATGAAATTGTCCAAAATCTCTTGGTATGCTGAAGCATTCAGAGTTCCTTTCACTGGAATTAAGCGGCCAAGCCCAGCTCCTGAAAATCAACCCCACACTATAAACCCCTCTCCACCAAACTTTACACTTTCCAGACAAGTACCGTTTTGGCAACCACCAAGCCCAGACTCGTCCATCAGATTGCCAAATGGAAAAGTGTGACCTGTCACTCAAGAGAATGTGTCTACACAACTCTAGAGTCCAGTCGTGGCGTGCTTTTACACCACTGCATTTGATGCTTTGTGTTGCCCTTGGTGACGTATGGCTTGGATGCAGCCACGGAAACCCATTCCATGAAGCTCTCTACACACTGTTGTTGAGCTGTTCTTGGAGGTCTGTAGTGATTGACTGCAGAAAGTTGGTGACCTCTGCGCACTATGAGCCTCAGCATCCTTCCACTGTGTGGTTGTCTTTCCCAATCGCTTCCACTTTTTCATAAAACCACTGACAGTTGAGTGTGGAATATTTAGGAATGAGGAAATTTCATGACTGGACTTGTTGCACAGGTGGCATCCTATCACAGCACCACGCTGGAATTCACTGAGCTCCTTAGAGCGATCCATTCTTTCACAAATGTTTGCAGAAACAGTCTGCATGTCAAGGTGCTGGATTTTATACACCTGTGGCCATGGAAGTGACTGGAACACCTGATTTAGATTATTCAGTGGGGTGAGCAAATACTTTTGGAAATATACTGTAGTGTATTTGAACCATCTTTAACTGATATGTCTTACTTTTAGAGCCAGGTTAATTTAAAAAAAAAGAGTTGAAATAGGTAGTTTAAAAAAAGTTACAGGTTTATGGGAATTAATCTCTCATCAAATCTGTAAATGTATATATTTTTTCTTGATACAAAGAGGCTGATTCATGGAAAATGTGTGATGCATATATATTTATACAGTTGTGTTCAAAATAAGTGTTTAAAAAAAAGTGAGGAAAGCTCGAAATCCTTATAATCGCTTTTATTTCCAAGCACGCAAATGCATTGGGAGAACTGCACAGTCTTTTCAAAAACATAGGACAATTTGATTAAAATATATTCGCAGAAAGTGGTGGTGGGGGTGGAGGGTGAGGGTATTAGGTTAATCCAACAAATAGCACAGGTTGCACTTTTCCTACCTCTAAAGCAGTACTTCAGACACAATCATGAGTTTAAGGGTGCTGAAGCTGATGCTGTTCTAAATATTATGAGAGTAAAGCATCCTTCATAGAAATGTGCAGTTGCTCAGAATAAACACTATGTGGTGCTCAAAGTCCTACAACTCGTAACATGGGTAAAAAAGAGATTTTACACTAAAAATCTTCTCTCCCATGCCTCAGTCCTAAAATACTGCTCTGCTGCTGCCCTCTCCCTCCCGGAGCACAGAGCTAAAATGTGTGTGTGTGGTTAGTCTTTAAGGGATGGGGTGACTGCCGGATCACAGGAAATGATGCTACAGAAGGGTTCACAGAGGGGCTGAAGAAATACAGAAGCAACACCAGATGTCTTTTTTCCCCCTAAACCAGCTGTATTTAAAAACACAGCTTAGTCAATTCATTTTTGTTTGTGCCTTTGTGTGAATATATTTAACGATATCTTTCATGGATTCAGAGATCACTGAGACCATTGGAGAGATTGACATTTCTGCTTTAACCTTTACCCCGATTACCATTTCGAACTCTTTATTCCTCTCATCAGCCATCCTGTGAGGTTCACTCTCCATGTGTGCACCTGTTCTCCGCCAGTCTGTTTGTCTGCTTGTGCTTTTTCTTTTACGCATTACATAATTTCCTATCATCAAGGCCAAAGGTTGCTAAGCAACTTCACTTCTCTGGCAACTGTAAGCGAAGATGATTCTCTTATGACCGGCGTACCATGTAATTCTTGTTTCCTCTTTCGTGAACGCGACGTCAGAGGAAACATATGAATTGCCCATGCATTTGCACGGACCAGTCTGTATGTATTGTCCTTGCATTCAGGGTACAGTCCAAGGTGACATATTAGAAGAGGAATGTGCTTTCTGACAGATTTATATTACTCCTCGTGCTAATAAAAAGGATGAATTAGTATTATTGATGGAAGGTCAAATTAATCTGAGCTTGAGCAATCTGCTGCTTAATAAGTGACTTACAACTTTGATCTATGACTATCATCTGTTAATATACAAGCATGAAAGAATAGTTATTTACAAAAGCTCTACTCTGAATATTTTTCTACATTTTAAGTGAAACAGTGTGCTAGGAACAGTTGTAATGAAAAGCTGTTGAGGCACTGACTTTTACAAAGGACTGTTCACCTTCAGATGTCACAGTGTAGGGTAATATTGTGAGAGAATAAAAAGACAGATGCCAGATTGATCATCACAAAAATCTGAATAGAAGCTTCCCATTATGTGGCCCAAAAAGCCCAGTCTGCTCCATTTGGCCAAAAACGTGATGCTCATTCTTTTGAAGCAGAAAAAACAGACTGTTTACAGTGAACAGCTCATCACATTTACTTTGGTGCTTTTCACAGAAACTTTAAGGAGCGGAAACTGACTTCACTGACCAGGATTTAGCAGGCTCGACATGGTTGCACATATGAGCATGTAACGTACGGGATTTGCTTTGAATCTGGATTTGCCCTCGGGTGGTTGTCATGGGAAAGCCAGTGAATGGTCCGTATAATTGATCTGTAATCGAATTCCCACAGTGTGTGTGAGCTAGTTGCGATGATGGTTTGGGATATAACACTTCCCCACATATAAGGTTGTGTGGTGGTCACCATGGAAACGCTCTCAATGGCCACCTACCACACACTGATAATAATGTTTGGCCTAGATATTCATCCTCAACCGATAACAGGGGATGCGTTTGAGTACGCGTGCATGTGTGTGCATTTCAGTACTCATGTAAACCAGCATTCAAACACAGCACAGTGACAGCGCCGGAGTAAAAAATGCATGAAATGAGGCCTTGGAGTAGAAAGTCTCGCATGAGTTACACAAGACAGTCAGTATGAGACGAGCTGGAAGGAGAGGAAAAGCAAATGAGAGTGGTAGAGGAAACACACAGCCAGGGAGACCCAATAACAACCGCTGACAGCCAACACGCCCAGAAACACACATACACCGACGCTTCTCACGAGGCTCACCCGTTTCCTCCTCAGGGAGAGTAATATTTTAGCTCCAGAGGTCTTTTCTGTGGTTGGATTTGTCCCAGTTTATTTTAATTGTGTTGATATACAATACATCTTTGAAGGGAACTGTAGGAGTTAAAGCAGTTTGCTGTGGGCGTTAAGTGGATAATACATGGTGTTCCCCCGCTATGAGTGAATAGATTGTGATGAATTTGCTTGTTATAGTTGATGATCTAATGGTTAATAGCTAAATATTTTAACTTCAGGGTATAAAGCACAAAATGTAAAGTGGATAATAATGATCATCTTGTAATTATGTAATGTTTAGCTTGGGGCCCTGGGGTCTCCATGTATTATTCCCCCAATGACACTGCCTGAGATTGCCTTCCCCTGCAGGGCACACTGCAAAAAACTGCTCAGGAACATGACAGCACTGACACATCTGTTTGCTCCTCAGATTTCAATCTGGCAAAACATCTGTAGGATTTGATGGAACTGATCTGCAGAAATCCACCATGAAACTCACATGGTCCCTAGACACCACAGGAGACACCCTCAAAGGGTCCAAAACCATGGCTTGCACCGTGACATGTCAGAGTTGTTTTAGCGAAAAGAGAGGGGCCTAAAAATAAGGGTTCAGGTGTTTTAATCCTGTGCCTGATCGATACAGATTTTCTCCTTTTATGTTGTTGTGGTTCTGATAGAGAGCAACATCTCAAATCCAGACTTGCTTGCAGGCATGCACATAACTTTTGATCGTGTAGAGTCAAAGGTGGAAAATGCTCCAGGAAAAGTTGTTATTCCAGCACTTTCAGCAACTGCCTTCACCTCAATGCAACACACAAAAAGAAAGTGACAGAAAGTCTGACAATAAACAAAGTGGCATACCCATAGAACCTGAGTCACATCCAGGAAGTATTATATTTTGAGCTCCCTGTTCAGTGCATGCTACTTATTCTCATGGGGGGAAAAACCAAAAAGTTCCTGGGTTTGCAACAAAGAATCACTTTAATAGACGGTTTGATTTTTGGGCCTAAAAAGTCAGGGTGAGTGGGACCTCACAAAACACCAAACTCAAAAACTAATGCGCAATTTAGATAAACCTTCATGCAAATATGATGACACAGTGAAGTTGTGATGTTTTAGATCCATGAGGTAGATGGGAGGTCAGCCTTACATCATGATGTCCAACAAAGACACCTCATTGGAGATTTTTGTTTTAAAGCTATAACTCTGGGGGGGGGTGGGGGTTGTGACTGTATTTCACATTTGACCAGATGCTGAATTGGTGACATTAATTTTGATGTCCACCTTGAAGCTGTTGGGCCTGTAGATCTTCTGTGTAAAAGATTAATGATTTTGACTTCTCTGCTACAAATTCTCAAGGGGTTCAGGTGTGGCTCAGGAGTGTTTGTCTCCCTCTTAGGTCTTTGGTGGCTCAATCTCTTGCTTCCCAGTTCACATTTTGAAGTGTCCTCATGGAAAACTACTGAATCAAGCCTTTCCTCCGTTGTGCTCATTGCTGTGTGAGTGTGACTATGATGGAGAAAAGAACTGCTTAAAAGGAGTAAAGGGTGAGCAGTGATGTGTCACCGAGTGTGTGTATGACTGGGTGAATCTGGCTGCTCGTGAAAATGTGTGACATTACTGGAAAAATACTATATAAATCCAGTCCATTTACAGCAACATTTAAAAAAAAATCGACCAGTATACTTCACAGTCACTGTTACACACTATATTATAGCTATTATAGTCCCATTATAGTTATCATCATATTGTATGATCCTCATAATCATCTTCAGTCACATATTATGAGCAGCAGAGTGAAAATTACCACATTCACACGTCCACATGGTTTTCTACCATTTCATAACTGACTGCTGGTCTTATTTGAGGTTCTCATTGATTAAGTTTATGAGTATTGTAGCATTTATCAGTCAGCTTACACTGCTGTGGTATTATAAAAAATGCACAGAAATAAGTAATTTTTAAAATGTTGACTACAACTTTGATCCACAATCAGCTTTATCATATGTGAATATAAGCAAGGAATTTTATTTTTTTCTTAATCCACTTATCCCACTAACACAGCAGAGATACAGCAGAACAACAACAAAAAAGATGTCAAAGTCAAGTCATTAATTCTGAAACGTTCTAAATCGGGAAGAAAAAAAAGAGAGATCAAAGGAAGCGCTCCCCAGTCCAGGTCCTTGAGGGGCACTGGCCTGCATGTTTTGAATATTTCCCTGCTCCGGCACACCTGCGCCAAATTAATGTGTCATTACTGGACTTGTGTAGAGCTTCCTGACGAGCTGATGGTAATTTATTCATTTGAATCAGGTGTGTTGGAGCAGCTCTAAACATGCAGTGGACGTGTATCTCAAGCAGTTCACTCAGTTTTATAACTCTCTCCCTCTTCCTGACGTCTTGCAGCTGTACACTTACTAAGATAAGTGTTGTGTTCTGTTTCAAGCTTTTACTAAATAACTTCTTTCGGAAATCTTTGATGTTTCAAAGTCTTTATGGAACGCTTACAGAGCTTTTACAGACCTTTGCCTTCACAACTTCAAACTGAAGCTTTGTTGTAAAATGACCACTACTTCCCAGATTCAGGATGACCGGGGAACCTGTGGACAAACCCACTTAACCACATTTAAATGCCAGCTGGGTCAGATGTTAAGAGTCTGTTTTACAGTGCAAGGGCATAGCTCTTTTTTTTCTTTTTTGCCCCTTTAGTAAGTAACAGAGTTGTCTATTTTTAATCCATCTATGTTTGTTTTCTCACATCTAATGAACTACAGATTTTAATAGCCACTACTGTGGAACTGCTGCTTTCTGCCTACTGGACTGTGAACATTCAGCAAATATGTTTTGAAACCATGGTTAGATAGGAAAAATCAGCAAGAAGAGAGCATTTAGACTTGTGCTCCCTGTATACCACAGACTTACAGTGCACCCTACGCTGCTCCCACAGTGGGATCCAGGAGGTGCCAGGGGGCCATCAGGGAATTCCTTGATGCCTCCAGAAAAATGAGTTGTAGTTAAGGTTTAGCTGTATTTTAGGACTTTAGCAGTTTGCGCTGCCTTTATCACTCTCTTCCTTGAGTCACACCTGCACATATTTTCATTAAAAAAAAAAGGCTTCAGAGGAAACATGGAATTTCATTTAAGTGGATAAAGCTGCAACGTAACAAAAGTATGACACGTTACTGACAAGCAGAGCTTTTACTGATTTGTATTCTTTTACACGGCCATACGGCTTTAGTATTCATGTATGCATTTAAAATTTGATTTCATAAGTAGTTTCTCACAATTATAACCCATACCTTTAATCGAAGGACTTGCGCTGTGATGGAAATTGTGCACAGCATGCTATATTATCAGTCATTAGTAAATCCTTGTACTCTGAAACCTGACTTAGCGTACAAACAGATTTGAAGGTATTGTGCTGGAGCTTTCTGAGCTTAGTGAGTCGACACCCCTGCTGAGTGTCACTGTGGAGCTTCATCTCCCATATGACAGCAGCCTCTGCCCACAACTCTCACTCACGCTGTCCGGGGTCGCAGACTGGTGAGATAGCCGCCTGACAGAGACAGGATGACACATTTTGGGAAGGGGTGTACTGATACAGAGGAGAGGGGGACAAGTCACATGCTCTGACTCATTGTGTCACTGTCAAGTTATGCAATATTAAGAATAAGCTTCGACAGTCTAAAACTTTCAAAATAAAACAGTCATTGGAAAGGACAGGCTCATTTATCCTTATCATTATTATTGTCAAATTCACTCACCGTTGCCCTGGGTTACTATGAAAGTAGTATTTATTATGTTATCAAACAGAGTAGGGTTTCAGTTAAAATGTGATTTGATGGGAGAAAACAGCAGCCAAACAATGTTTTACTTCAGAGAAAATATGTGAACGCAATGTTCAGTGACACACTGGGACCCGCAAAGCAGCTACTTCTCACAGCTAAGGATAGTTCCACTTGAGGGAAGCTTTAGTGGACTTTTCAGTCCCGGTTAAAGTCAAAACTGACCTGGCCAGCCATCCTAATTATTTACTGGTTCCTCTGGATTTGACTTTGTTTTTGAGAACGCAGTACTAGCAAACATAGGAAGAATTTTTGATGGTGTCATTGGATAAGATTACAACCAATAATACAAAATAATGGATGCCAGGTGGAAGACCAACAAGCAGACTAGCATCAGTTGGATGTTTTTATCTATCTATTTTTCTTAAAGAAAAATTAAAATGATTTGTCATCTGTTGCTGTTTTATGTTTTGTTTTATTCTGTAAAGCACTTTGAGTTGCCCTTGTGTTTGAAATGTGCTTTACAAATAAAACTGAAATTGAAATAATCTATTTGAATTTAAGAAAACATTAAAATAGATTACTCAGTCCTGCTCTTAAAGTGAGACCAAGGAGTTTTGTTTCTGTCAAAAATATGAGTTTCAGTTTCATTTGAAGGGACATTTGGTTTGTTCTCCTGTCCTTATTTCTAAAGTAACTTCGAACTGCTGTCCCAGCTGTCTCTTGGGATGCCTGTTGTCTTGTTCTGTGACACTATTTCACAGATAAACAGCAATAAGATTAAATCCTCACAAAGCTGCTGTGGACATAAGAAACAGTAATGATGGAAGAAAAAATGAGAGAGTGACCTAGCAAGAGACTACAACAATATGGTGCATTTGTTTTACAGCAGAAGTTGGACCTCAGAATGATCATCTGTGTTGCAGCTGTGTTGCAATACTCATTCACAATAATAGTTTTGCAACGACTTCATGCAAATGAAATAATACTGAACTATTAACAAAGTGTTTTGCTTTGTTAATGAGCAGGTGAGGTTTGCTTGTCTTTCCTAGTTGGAAATCTGACCTTTTGGGATGTTCCAGTTGAAACTTGGAATTTGGAAATACTGGCTTCTGGGTTCAAAAGGAAAGTGGCTATATGGAGGGTCCCTCTGGGCTTTAAAAAAATAAACAAAAATAGACCTAAATGATAAAAAAAATACAGAAGCTCCTTTGTGCTACCTAGCTATGTTGCAGTAATTCTGTTTGAAACTGTTTCCCAATGTGGTTTCATTACTATAGCTAAATGGCAATAATTTGAATCTGAACCTTAATCCAAAAGAAATAGGAAAATAATTGAAATTAAAAAAAAGTAGCCGCTTGTGGGGTTTGCATCCAACACATCTAAAATTATATATTTGTGTCTTTTTAATATTCAAGTGCATTTTACAGTTTTAGTAAAGAAGATATACATAAAACAAAGTCGTGTGTGTGTGTGTGTGTGTGTGTGTGACTTCCTGGACCAGGCCGTCTTATTTTGAAGGAGAAATAGGAGTATATCTTGTCTGCCTCTCTGTGGCTGGCTTGACGCAGGTTCCCCCCCACTCCCCCCACCCTCCTCCAGCGCCCCCCAACCCCCACCACCGCCCCTCACACCCGTGGTGCGCCTGAACTCCGGTACCTGGCAGCGCGCTGCGCGTCCAGCGGCTGAGGGGGGCACGCAGACTCACAGGGAGACCTCCGGCTCGTTATTAACTTAACTTTTCCCATTTGTCAAAAACTCGCGCGTCTCCTCTCTCAGACGTTTGTGCCATCCTTTTCATCCTCTGGCTGACGGACTGAGTTTGGATATCTGGGGGGGAGTGAAAGAAGCGGACGACCAGCGAGCGGCTCTCAGATGGAGCACCGGGGCTCAGGGGCTCAGGGCGCACGGCGGACCCGGAGTGAGTAACGCCGGTGGAAGGGCGCTGCTCCCCGGTAAGAGCGCCAGCACAAAGTTTTTACTGGTTTACTGCTATTGTACACTTCTATTGCTGTTTTTGTCCCAATATCCGCGCTCGGAGAAAAGCCGTGGAACAATAGGAAATGTCCATGATGTCGTTCTCTGTCGACGGCGGTGCGTCTCCACACAAAAGGTAAAATGATAAAATAATATTTTGAATTCTGAAGTGCATGCAGAGGTATAAAATGAGTTAGTAACCTTGTTGTGCTGGGTAGGGTTATGTAAATTTAATATGTTATGCTCAGACTTATTTTGAAATATGTGGATTTTATAATAATTTTTTAGGAAAACTGAGACTGCGGAGACAGCAATGTTGGGAACTCATGTATGAACTCATCACACATGTATGTCTGTGTAACTGGCTGGTACTAAGATATACATCACTGTATAGATTTAAACTGTTCTTCGTTTTCTTTCTTTCTTCTTTCTTTTTAGCTTTTATAGAGATGTGCATTTTCTTTATTTTGCTGAGCATTAGGCCCTTTTGTAAATCCTTTATTAGAGACTGGTGGCAATGAATGCATCTAAATGATTGCACAGGAACATTGTCAATGGCAATGATTTCTTATACAGTATTGTATTTTGGTGACTGGTGGAGATTCACAAGGATGATTTCATTCTATCATGGCCTGGCTATTAGCAAGGGAGGCATCTAATTAGTTTGTACAATATTTTGAAAGCGCCTGTCAGCAGATTTTCAGCTGTGTGGATGTTTTTTTTTCTTTCTCTGTGGTTAATTGATGTCTACCCAACAGCCACTATTGAATCACAACAAAAAGCCTTAAACTGCAGAGCCCTAGACTCCTGTAATTGTCTAGGCTAAATGACCATAATGAATTCACGCAAAAGGGGATACTGGCAGATAAAATCTCATTATTTTCATAAAACACACACACAGATATACTTCTCATTGAGTTGTGAACTTGCACACCAGGTTTCCTGTTGTACTCACACAGAGAATACTGGATGTGCCTGCATGGACTCACAGTTTGGCACAGACTTAATTGTTTCCAAATAATTAAGTTTGTCACCCAACGTCAAGAGAAAATGCCAGCATTGGGGTAAATTTGCCTGAATCTCCAGGGATCCATAGGCAGGATCAAGGTGAGCAATTTGGATTGTGACACATGCTCTCCTTTCCATCTTTTGCTGCCAAACCTCTCCCTGCATACTGCCCCAGAAATGAGGGAAATCCGACGAGGTAAAAAGAAAATAAATAAATCTGTAGTCACGTTCATTTCAAACTGTGATTATTTCTGAGGTTCACATTTCCTATATGATATTCCAACACTCCAAGGAATCTGTCACTTCTGCTAACAATTAACCACAGTATGTTGTAGCTCATCAGTGTCACTGTGGTTCATTAGATTTTATCTTAAATTAGCAGTCGGGGGGAAAAAAATCATAATTCATGGAGTTATCTGTCATCATTATGAGCAGGAATATATTATTTATTTGCAAAAAGAAATGAATAATTGACAATATCGTTAATCAACACCAGTCTTTATTCTGTTCGTTGTGGGAAATAAAAGAGCCGTCTAACCCCCCCCCCCCGATTGTTTAAAAGTAGTCTGAATTAAAAGCATCAGCATTAATGATCGATTGCCATCACAGAATTATACATCTATAGGATCAGCATGAGAAGATCTAAGTGCTTCCTGTTGTCAGGACTGACCCTGTTTGTACCCCTGTTCATATCTATAAATTCACTCTGTTTAGAGTCATGTAGATTTATATTTCCTGCACAGGATTACTGGCTAGCTGTGAAAGAAAAACAGAGATGGGTTTGTTTCGGTTCTTCTTTCCCCCTGGACTGGCTTGACAACCACTGCAGCTCCTGTTTGCTTTGGAAGCGAGAGTTCCAGCCATGAGATGAAGCTGCAGAAACATGCACAGAGATGCAGCCATACGTTGATGTGTACTGAACAGTCTGCTGGTGCCCCCGTGCCCTCTTTTAGGTTCAGGCTGCTCACAGTATGGCCATGATGGGCATCCAGGAGCCAGACCTGCATGAGCAGCACGGAGGACCAATGCGGGAGGGTGAGGATGAGGAGGAAGAGGGGGAGAACGTGCATGTGTCAGTTGAGGGAGAGGAGTGGGAACACAAAGTGGGAAAAGAGGAGGAAGGGGAGGAGGAGGAGGAGAAGGAAGAGCTGCCATACCCCTCCCTTGCACCTGTGGTTCTTTTGGCTCTGACTCAAACCAGCCCTCCTCGCTCCTGGTGCCTTCGAGCGGTCTGCCACCCATATCCTTCATGACCAGTAGTACACGTGAAGCACTGCAAACTTGCGTGCAATTGTGCACAAGTTCATTTCTGTTTATAATATGAATGACATAGTCTGTGTTTCTGCTCTGTATTTTCTCTAAACTGTTGTACAGACAAGACAACAAGCGCCTGGATGTTTATGTTATCTTTAAACACAAAGCAGGTGGGAAGAAGGTCAGTGGAGTGTGTGTGTGTGTGCGCGTGTGTGTGTATGCATTCGTGCATATACATTATGTGTGTTTGACAGAGCTCGGGTATTTCCTTGGACCCATTAGCTGTAGGAAAAGCTAACATTTTTCCTTGATTGGAGGTTTCCATAGTGACAAGCCATAATGAATCTCCAGGGTTACAGCTGCTTGTCAGTTGCATTGTTACCGGCCTCTATTTATATGGCAGAAAGAGTAACAAATAATAAAGACTTGCGTCACCTCTCAAACCTAGGTCTGCTTCTGTCTTCATTGTCTCACCTCCCGTTCTCCTCACTGTCTCTCAGCCTCAGCCTCCATCCTGTTATAGACGTGAAGGTGTGAGTGTGTGGAGATGAGGCTATCAGTGTGTATAGCATGTCTGTGAGCATTCACAAATACTCTGAAGCGTGCATAAACGTCAGCAACACCTCAGGGATTTGTTGAGGCTCTCAAAATTGAATATTTTCTGGAGCAAGTGCTTCGGCTTGTCTGTGTGTTTGTGCATTCCTCTGCTTGTGTGTCATTATTTACTTGTCATTGCCTGTCTGTTTGTATTTACTAAGTCAGCACTCTGCGTAGTCCATAAAATATAAATACATAATTGCTGAATAAATAAAATTTATACCAAAAGGAAAGCAGGGAGAAAAAAAGAAATTACTGACTGTCATGAACCTGCCATCTCCTTCGTTGCCTGCTGGGTTGTTACCATGGTCGCGTCCCAGATCACTGTACTCTCACTGTGTCAGCACTAAGTTACACACATATACACACACACACACACACGCTCAAACCAGCATGAGAACTCACAAGCAAGCAAATGCCCTCACAGAAAGAAGGGAATCTCCCCTGGAGAGGCTCTTTAGTGGAATCACCTGGTTGCTTGGCAACAGCGTAGTACTGCCCCAACGACCTGGTTACTTCCGCTTGCCGTCTTATTTTCATGTAACTTCGCAGGTCTGGCTGTTATCCATCTGTGTGTCCGTACAGCACAGTTACTGGCAAGTGCCCGTTTTATGCTCATGACTACTGAGCATAGTTCTCTGATCTGCAGTGGAAGTAATGTGGCTGGACGTTGTTCAACAGGAACGTTAATGCGAGTGTGCTGTGGGTGGTGTGTGTGTGTGTGTGTGTGTGTGTGTGTGTGTGTGTGTGTAGACCGAAAGTTCTATTTTTCCTGGGGTAACCCCTGCTTCTGTTCTTTTTCCTCTTTTTTTCTTTTGTACCTTGTTTAAATCATGCATTTACATCTTTCAGCACTGTGTCTGAACACCACAATTTGGAACAAACACTAACATAACGCTACTTGTACTGTACCTAAGCCTTTTTTTCTTGCAATGCTGTAATACTGTAAGTGTGGAGAAAAACAAGTAGCCTTCTTTGTAAAGTCCTGAGCTTTCCATGTGGCACTCATCCAGTCTTTTCATTTGATGCATGACACATAAACAGGCACAAACCTACATGGACGTTTGGGGATAAGAGTACATTTACAGACACACACACACACACACACACACACAAGGACATAGGATATAACTTATTCAGAAGTGCATGAAACATTCAGAGTGCTCCTTTTGTTTAAAGATAAGAAAAGCTGATTCTGTCACTCCTTTACAACTACCTTCCTGGGATGGCCTTTTAAAAAAAAAAATCTGCTCTCCCTCTTTCATCCTTCTGTTTTCCATCCTCCTCTTCTCAGTATCAATCCCGTGTTCCATATTTATCACACTCTCTGTTCTTTTTTCTGAACAGTTTCCTATTTGGGGCTGTGTGAAAGTGGAGGTGATAGAGAGGCAGCCGCGAATAAGAGACGATCATATTCAAAGAAGGGTGAACTGTCAAAATCCTTTCAGCCAATTAACATGGCTCCTGCAAGTGTCTCCATGGTTACCAGCCGTCACTCTCTCAGGGGCGGGAGGGGTAGGGTCGGGGGCACAGTGCAGTGGACTTGACAAGTCGATTCACCTTCTCATCAGACCCCCCCCCTCCCACACACACACACACACACACACACTTAAGACTTCGGAGCTTAACTAGGTTATGTTTAATCAAGTCTGTGTGTGTGGATGCCAAAGTAAGGGATGTGAGGCCCCACACAGAAAACTGCAGTGAACTACTGAGCTGTAGTTCATATTTCAAGATTACTTTTAAATTTTTAATCAGTTTTTAATAATTGTCCTGTTGCATGGCCTGATTTTGACCAACCTCTATTTAGATGTTGAACCGACGGCTTTGCATTTTCCTATATGACTGTTGTACTGATGAGCTTATGGTGGACTCGGTGACTGCAAGGTGTCCAGGTTCTGTGGCTGCAAAACAACACAAACTCATCTCTCCTTCGCTTCTGTGCTTGACAGTGGGTTTGAGGAGCTTCTCATAAAATGCTGCGTTTTGGCCTCATCTGTACAAAGAGTATAGTTCTAGAGGTCTTGTGGTTTATTCAGATGCAGTTTTGTGAACCCCAGTCTCTCCTCCATGCTTTCTCTCCTGACAGCTTTTCCTAAAAAAAACAAACAAAAAAAAAAAGCTGGACTTGTTCTATGTTCTTCAGCTACAGGCTTTGCAGATTTGTGCCTTTCTGGTCTTCTCCATGCTAGTGGCTTCCTCCAGCTATTCCAAGCAAAGAAGATACGATTGCCACTTGTGCAGTTGTCAGTATTGATTTCCCTTGTTGAAATAATGCGAACATAGCCCGGAATTTCTTGTGAGGTTCAACGTGTTGACATTCTTCCCCATTTTGTCCTCTCATGCTCATTCAGTGACTTCCATCGTCAGTCATGAAGGGGCAGATGTGCAGCTTCTTTGCTTTGGCTCTATGTGATGTACACTCCACAGCACTGCAGTAGCACACCATGGTTTTTTGAAGATAGAAAATTAGATAAAACAGATTAATGCATGCTTGTTGCTTGTTATTCTTTACCAGAAGTGGCTATATAAAAAACAAACAAACAAACCCACAAATGCAACACGTCATTGCCACCTAGCAGATAAAAATAGCACCATTTTGCTGTATTCAGGTAGCCTGTGTTGTGCTGTCATGAATTTTAACATTTAGCAATCAACTTTAGCAGTGATGGTTGTGTAATATGAAATCTGATCTTGGGATAAAATTGCTTGGAGGAGACATAAATGCTCCAAACCAGCAAACTACAAAAAACAATAATAATAAAACTAAAAATCTGCTTATATAGAAGTCTATGCACTTGCTGATGATCATTTCATCATGAGGTGATGAAACTGATCATCACCTCATTAGCTGGACCTGGTGATAGCGCTGCAAAAAAGTTTAGAGTCATCCAGAAAACTATTTTGATATGTTTTTTGACAGAAATAATAATAATAATGATTTTCATGAGGTCACAGAGTAAACAGGTATTGAGTATTTACATTTAACGGTCAGTTTATGCAACCTTTGTTGCTGCCGGTGTTTTTGCTTTACACTTTCAAACCCCAGATTTTAATTTGGATTCAGACCTCAACAGATGGATTTTGAAAGTTGCCATTTCTACAAAAAAGAAAAAAAAGGAATACAGTATTACGTGGCATTATTGTAGGTGTACATTTCTTTTCTTATCTTTCACACTGAGATGGGCTTGTGCTCACAAGAACATTTCCACTGGGACTGCTATCAGAAGAAAGTGGGCTTTTAGGTGAGGCCTCAAAGACAGGAGCTAAAGAGGCTTGTTTCAGACAAAAAATCAGATAAAATAAAGTGATGAAGTGTCAGTATCAGATTAATCATTGAAAGCCACACTTCCGTAGTCCTGAATATATAATAGAGGTTGAAATGAGCATTGTTCTTTTTCCGTGGTTTAAAGATTATAGGAAAGATCTTTCAAAACATGTATTCTCTATAAAAAGCTGAGAGAAGTAGGCTACTATATTTTAAACTTTAACGCCTTCTATTTAACCCGACCAGGCTTTTTGTTTTTGTGGCTAGCCCTTGTAAGTTAATGGGTATTTTTCACATGAAAATGTTCCCGCACTTTGGCCTTAGCATGTGAGTCCTCGCCAAGGGTGGAGGACGATGCCAGACAGATCAGGGTGATATGATCTGATTTGATTTATAATGTCTGCCTGACCTTTATTACCTGTGTTGGCACTCAAGGAGTGCATTCAAGAGAGAGGGAGCATGAGAGAGGAGTGGTGGTTCTTGGAGAGAGAGGAAGAATATGAGGATGAGGGGATAAAGTGATCAGGAACAAAGGCAGTTGTTTACACTTCAAGGCTAAGGGTTTTAGCTTCCTACTTCTTTTCAGCCGTGCTTTTTCAAAAACAAAACAAAACAAAGCACTAAACCATTTAAACAAAAATTAAAAACCTCCTTATGGTTGACTGTACCTCTTTCTTTCCTCTTCTTTCACTTAGTCGGCCTGCATCACTGTCACTCACCCTGCCTGTCTCTCTGCCTTTTTGTTCTATCTGGTGATTTTAATTATTGAGTGTAGTTGTATTTTATCTGTTGGTTGAGACTTCAGTTTTTGACAGAATAGGTTTCTGCCTGAAGGCCGTCATACATGGAGATGGTTGAAACAGGCGAAGACGATGTAGAGTAAAGGCATTTCACAGAGAAGTGCTTGTGCACGAGAGTGTATGGGACGAGGAAAAGAGATATGGAAGAAGTCAAATGGAATAAAAATGAGAAATTATGCTGGGCTATATAAGGGACGAGGAAGAGACAGAGAGCAGGCGGAGCAGGGTGAAGAGAAAAATAATTGGGCCAAAGAGAGGAAAATGAGAGATGATAGAGAGAAAGGTTGAGTGTTAGAGGAGATAAAGGAGAAGCAGAGGAGTGAATGAAACAGAGGAAAGGACATTCCCTTTGTGTTTCACCGCTGATGTTGAATGATGTGCCACCTGTGGAAATACTTCCAACTCATCCATCAATAACACCTTGACCCTGCCCTGTCTCTTGTTTAACCATGCATGTGTGTCCATGCATACGTCTACTTGCGTGTTTTATAGCCCCACAAAATAATTTAGGCTGTTATAACTTATACAGGTGGAGTAGGAATAAAAGGGATGTCTGTCAGCTGTGGAGGAATGAAAGGTGATTCAGCAGGAGCGGGAGTTGTGCAGCAGGACATGACTTTCAGTTTCCTGTCTGCGTGAATGTGTTTAGTTTGTGCATGCATTAGTTGTGTTGTGTTCCAGTCCAGACAGGATGCAAGTGGATCGCGAAACTCAGGAGTCAGTTCCCACACTGAGATGGGGGTTCCCATGGCAACTATAGCAAAAGGGAGGACACTGGATTACCCTCGCTCTTTCCCTCTTCTTCTCCTTTCCTTCATTCGCTCTCTGTCTCAAGGGTGATAAAGGATTGTACTCTCATTAATTTTTCTGCCCTCTCGAGAGCAAAATGTCCGGGAAGGGGACTCTCTGATTGTGCGTGTGTACGCACATGTGGCCGTGTGTGTGCATCCATGTGCATGCTCCAGGCTTTGTTATGTATGCGTCCTTGCCTTTTGAATACACTCCTGCCATCCATTCAGTCGGCACTCAGATGTGCGTATGTGTATTTGTACATGCTGAACACAATGTTTCATTTAACTTGCTACGTCAGACTGTTTTCTCTTTTAAAACTCAGTTTTTCACTTCTGATTGTGGTCTGTCCTCCAGTTTGACAGTTAGCAAGCAGCGCAGATGTTCAAACACACTCAAGTTTACATTTAAACTGACTTCAAAAGTGTACTGCCTGTTTCATGGTAGCTGTCTGGCTTTTGTAGTAGTTCATTTTGAACATTTCAAAATATACCATCAGAAGTTGTGCTTGTAAATGAAGGCTGACATCTTTAAGCTTATTATCAAAAGTTTCATGGTTAGTGCAGTCAGTTCTGTGCTGCTAAATTTGATTTTAAGCTATGAGAGGCAAAACTCTTGCAATCCAATCCGCAGATGAATATGTTGCACACAAGACAGACCTTTAACTTCGGCGAGCCACATTCCTCGGGGTTTCATCTGGGTTTTGCAGACGTTACCACTGGCAAGATTCTGAAGGGTGACAGACAGAAGGAAAAACTGGAAAGTTAATGAATGCAGATGATTCCTCACAGGGTAAGAGGGGTCACTGAGTCATTTGATGAGTATGAAAATTATGTGAATCATATGATATGGCCTTCATGGGGCCTGATGTTCAAACAATGTGAACTCGCAGAATTCTTGTTTTAGGCTGTTTTTTTCCCCCCTCCATATGTAAACTGATATTTATTTGGCACAATGTGAGAAGAGCTCAGACACACCTGGCACAAAATATCACTTCAGTTCACTATTTTGCTTTTTTTTTTTAGTCAGTCAGCTATGATAGGGCAACGCAGTCTCACTCCCAACTCGTCATATAGTGATGCCTTGGCCTTGTGCGTCACTTGGTGACGCATCGGGTACCCCTTTCGCGGCATTTTTTGACGCGCACGTCCAGCGTCGCATTTTGACGCATCGGGCATCCTCCACCCCAACTGTCCTACTGACTAACCCTCATCATATTTTTACCCCCAACCCTCGTCCCGGAGGTGGAAATTTAAAATGAATGAGACAGAAAAAAAACCCGAAAACATTTTATAGGACTTAGTCTTTTGCATTTCACAAAATAAAATGTGCATACTCAGATATACCAATGTTTATACATGGATTTGAGTTTGAAACTGCTCAGTACCTCATCATAATGGGAGATTCTTAACCAAATTCTTAGACAACAGAAACAAAACACCAAATAAGCAAATTTGTGCTTGGAAAGAAGGTTACTTATTGCTTGTCACATTTGTGCTGGTGTAGCATCTCCACATGTCCCAGCAGTTTCTGGAGACACTGCAAGATGATGTGGATAGATACCAGCTGGCACACATTTGGAGTTAATAGGTATGTTTTCATTACTTTGAAATTGACAAAACTGAAATTGAAAATAGCTTTGAAAATAATTTTTGCAAAAGCTCAAAAACCTATTACTGTCTCATCATGAGAAGGGTTTCCTAGAAACTTCACAAAATGACGATAGAAACATCTATTTTACATCTACAAGTCATGTGATGTACCTTTTTTCCCCCCTGTAGCTTCTCGCTCCCTTGGACATGATGTAGTTTGTGAAACTAGAAGACTTGGTCAGCGCTATGCTCTAACTTTTTTTTTGCTTGTTTGACAAAAAACAATGACAGACGGAGTGGTTGCAGAAGCAGAAACTGACACCTCCAAAATCAAAGGGGATGCTCTTGGAAGGAGAAAATTCAACTTATTATTTTAACATTTCTTCCTGAAAATATGGTCATTCTGCTGTAGAGTTTTATCAATATCTCAAAAACTTTATTTAAGTTAATGGAAGATCAAAATTAAGTGATTAACACCTGATGCAACTCCTAAAGGTTGTGTTGTAGATTTTGAAGAAACCTCTGTTAGTCAGTGATGTTTTCCAAAACACGCGCAATTAAAAAGTTAAACCATTGCCTGCAGACCTGTTTAGACCCCGATACAGTCTAAGTTCAGACCTGCCTCCAAAGGAACACCTCCAAAGCATGTAAACACACAAAGCTCGTTCATTTCTCAGTTATTAAAAATTCTGCAGATCTCAAATCCCACCTTTTCAATGTACCTGCACTTGGAAGATGGTTCAGGTATTTAATGGGTTAAATGAAAGAGTAGAAACCCATCCCCTTTTTTACCTTTCTGTGAAACTGTGGAAGTTGCACAAGAACCGCTTTGTGAAATGTGATGATGCTGAATTTTGTTATTGTGATCAACATTCAGTCAGAGCCACTGTGTTGTCCCTTAACCTTGTGTCACATGGTTTGAGCGTGTGAGCATGTTGGCCATCCTGCTGAACTGTGTGACTTTGGGGATGTTCCAGCCTTGTGACCACACCCCCTTCCTGCTGCAGGTAAAGCATATGCATACACACAAACCTCACAATCTGAAATTGCAAACTAATTATGCAAAGCTGTGGGACTTCACTATCAAAGTTCTCAATAGGTTGTGCCTTAATTTTCTTTATTCCACTTAATCAGTTTACATTAATCCTCTTGGTGTGTGTCTATTTGTGTGCATGTGTGTGTGAATGCACAGGCTCTGGATGATGGGATCTTTGTCTTCTTTGCTGGAGAAATGCTGGTGAAGATGGTGGCTCTTGGGGTCATAGGTCAGAAAGGTTACCTAGGCGACACATGGAACAGATTGGACTTCTTCATTGTTATTGTGGGGTGAGTGCCTTGCAGACACACACCCACATGCACGCATGCACACACTCATCTGACATTAAATATGAGCCAAAAGTGTGTACGTGTGACTTTTGTGTAAAGCTTAGACACTTGTTTAATGCCAGTTAAATGTCAAGCGTGTGTGTGAGCATGCTGAGATGCACAAGTGGAGGTGTCTGTGTATGTGTGCGCATGAAAGCTTCACAGAATGACAATCGCATCACTTGGTCCTCAGAGACAAAGACCTCAGCGATTTGTGGTTAAAAGGATGCGTATCCCAGAGAATGCATTCCCTGTAGATGTTCAGGGTTTGCCAAGGTCAAGTTCCTCGGGATGCCTGAAACATGTTGGTGGCTTTTCCTCACTGCAGAATGCTGGAGTACTCGCTGGATGGACACAACGTCAGCCTATCAGCTATCCGGACTGTTCGGGTTCTCCGCCCACTACGAGCCATCAATAGAGTTCCCAGTGAGTTTCTGTCCTTTCTTTCTACTACTACAGCATACTTTGAAATGATTTTTTTTTACATTAGATTTATTATCTTTCATTGCTTTGTCTTTGTATCTGATATAAATACTGACTATGAGGCTGACATTAAGTTCTGACTTTGTATTGTCTTCACTTTACTAGTGTGTTTGTTTTGCATCATTATGACACTATACCACACAAAGGCAGTAATTATTCCCAGAAGACTCAGCTCTGAATGACCTGAAGTGCTTTATTGCACAATGCCTGCCCTGCATTAGTTTGGCACTACCTGGCTTAAGTGACCTGATGCTGATTTTGTCCATTTGATGTGACTCATATGTGATTTTTTTCTTCACGGTTTTGTGGACACAGAAATCCCATCTTCAATTCTGATTTTCAGTTGAGAATTGTGTATGTGATCTGGGACATGTGGTCCTAGATCAGATCCCATTCATGGCCATACGACACGAGTGAGAACATATATATATCAGATTTTATCTGGCTTTTAGTCTGTACACATATACTGAGCGTTGTTGCAATTGACTGGTACCACAAATTGATGAGCAACAATGGAAGAGAGAGACAGTAGCTCTTGATCTCTTCACATACAGCCTCACAAGTGTTTTATGTCCTCTGGAGCTAAATGTCACTAAAAACAGGCTTGATGACCATCCTTCTGAACCGTTTGTATCTAGCCTCAGTCAAAGCTCCAGCCTCAATATGGCTCACAAATATGACATTTCCTGTTCTGTTGATACAAATTATATAAGCTGAAAGATATCAGGTGCACACACATGCTGCTTCAGAGGGGTGTCACATTCACATGAAAGTGTGATGCAGGACACGTCTTAAGAAATCAAACTTGTATTGGAGTTGGACAAAATGACAGAATTAGCAGATATGAGCAGCCAGTAACACAGGAGGTGGAATGGATTGAATATGGTTCTGTTTCCACCGCACAACAATAAGTTTACATATTGTCTGACTCTAACCTTCTGTTATATTTATATGCTGCTGTCACTTCACTGACCAAGTGACAGAAGACCAAGTTGTAGGTGTTGTGTTTTAGGGGTCTTTAGGAACCAAATGCAGTAAAGCAGACAGGAGACAGGACTAATCCAAAGAATTCTTTATTTCCAAGTGACGAGGCAAAATGCAGGACTGCAAACAGCTGGTGAACAGTAGGGCAAACAGGACAGACCAGACAAAACCTTAAATACAGTCAGGGGTTAATGAGACACAGGTGCAAAACATCACAGAGGTGAATCACAGGAAGTAAATCAGGACAGAACCAAACAGGAACAGATTACCAAAATAAAAGAGGGAGTAAAGTTGACCAATGGAGAACACTAACACTAAATAAAACCCTAACGGCAGGTGGCAAAGTTGAAGATGCAAAGGTTTTATTTGGGAGGGATGAGAATGCAGGGTTATAAAGGGTTAGATGATGTGGAGATGAAGTAAGAGAGGATAGATTAAGATGGTTTGAACACGTATGGAGATGAGCTGGTGAATACACTGGTAGAATATAGAGAATAGTAGTAATTCCCTATTGATCATATTAGATACATTGGTGTATGCATTGGTAGAAAACATTCCACTGGCTATGATTGCGGGGAGCTGCCAGGCAGGATTAAAATGGGAAGCTCATAGATCAGATTTCTGGATGTGATGAAGAGGATATACGGATGCCTGTTGTGACAAAGGAGGATGCATAAGACAAAATAAAACTGGAAATTGATCTGCTCTGGTGGTGTCTAAAAGAAAAGTCTGAATAACATGAAGAAGAAGATATGTTGCGTTCACTTGGGGGTTAATTTTAGAAATAGCTGAAACAGTCTGAGGTCTTTGTTAATCTTCATGGTGTGTTTGTGCCACAGTAGGTCTTTTAGCCTTTGCCTGCTGTGAAAATGACCAAATTAATAGAGGGCAAAGATATGGTTAGTAATGGAGTAAAGGTTTGTGCAAACATAATGAATATTGTCAAGTGTAACTTTTTTTTCCTGAGCTTTTCACCAGAGCTTCTTTCACAACCCCACACCATAACCCAGGCTCCACCAAACTTTACACTTGGCACAATACAGTCAGACAAGTTCCGTTCTCCTGGCAACCGCCAAACCCAGATTCGTCCATCAGATTGCCAGATGGAGAAGCATGACTCGTCACTTAAGAGAACAGGTCTCTGCTGCTTTAGAGTCCAGTGGCGGCGTGCTTTACACCACAGATGTTTTTGCATTGTCCTTGGTGATGTCTGGCTTAGATGCAGCTGCTCGGCTATGGAAGCCCATTCCATGAAGCTCTCTACACACTGTTAATCTGAAGGCCACATGAAGTTTGCAGGTCTGTAGTGATTGATTCTGAAGAAAGTTGGCGACCTCTGCGCACTATGCGCCTCAGCATCAACTGACCCCGATCCGTTAGTCTATGTGGCCTTTGCTGTCGTTCCCAATCACTTTCACCTTGTTATAATACCAGTTGAATATTTAGGTGCAAGGAAATTTCTAGACTGAACATGTTGTACAGGTGGCATCCTATCACAGTTTGTTTATAGTCTGCATGTCTAGGTGCTTGATTTTATTGGATGGGTGAGCGAATACTTTTAGCAATTTAGTGTATGTTGTTAGCTCTTAGCTTTTCGACTGCATGCAAGCTTATCTGTGTTGGCTAAATACCCCAAATCCTTCATTTTGTGTGTGGTGAGAAGGATGCAAATGGGTAAATCAATGCATTCATAATGACCCCGAAAAAGAGGCTGAATTGGCCACGATTAACTAATGCAGTCAAGCTCACAGAGCTGGTTGATCATGTAGAAATAACAGCTAAAACAACACTTTTAGGGGAAATGCTTTCTTATTTACTATTTTTCCTTCTTGAAAGTACCATCAAATAACATCCAAGGAGGGATGAAAGAAAGTAAATCCAAAATATGACCCTCAAAGGCTTTATTTCAGGGAAGAGCTGAGTCATTTTAGCCCAGACAACTGGAACTGAGAAACTAACACTATTCCTGAGGTACAACCTCAAATTAAAAGATCTTACTTACCTTGTGGGGGATTTACCATGAAATGACTGAGACAGAAAGGCTGAACACTAATGCTGAGAATACTCAGCATAAAGTTCAGTGCTGAGAGCTGTGTTACCTCCCCACTAGTTCAATTTTCAAGGATAGAATATCTCCTTTGAAACTCTGAAAATGGATGGGGTTGAAGAAAGGACCTCCTAAAAGAACCAAGTCCCTGTAAAAAAGTTCCTGCATTTGAAATGCGGCTAAGGTGACATTCTTTAACACAGAGGTCAGAGAGGATGTCTAATCCATGCATAACTTAAAGTGAGCTCAGTGCAGCTCCGCATCAGGTTTTACAAACCTAATGTATATCAGTCTGTCATTTCTGAACATCCAATGCTCTTTAATCACGTCAAAGATACAGGAGCCAGGGCTAAACATTATTAAAGAGAGGGGAGGAGTGGCTTTGCAATGTGCAGCGAGAACAATCATGCCCTTGTCTTTCCTTTTCTTTTATTTTCAGTCAATTTGAAGACAAAAAGACCAGATACAAGCAGGATGTTGGATGGTGGCTGCAGTACATAGAAGAGATAGCACTTTAACTGTGTTTGGGGTGAAAACCTCAGAAAACAACTAAATGAAAAAAATGTTAAATATGATGACTGTGGACCTTTACAACATGTTCTATCAACTTTCACGTAATTGGAACATGCAGAGACGAAGCTGCAGTTGTTAGCACTGCTCATTTTATGTTAAAAATGCCCTCAGGCCAGCACAGCCAATGATCAATGTGCCAACTGCCCTTGTAATCTCTGACCACACTGTAAAGTCGGTAAATTTAATTTCTGAAATTTGACATAGAAGCTACACATTTTAAGAACTGGTTCTCTTTTTTTTTAATGAATGCAACTGTAAACAGTTCAGGACAGAGCGAGCAAAGTCACACAAATAATTGTAATGCTTGTGTTGTTCGCGTGAGCTCAGCATACAAGCTATCCAGCCAATCTGATGTTTACACCATGTCACCGTCACCTTGGCATAACTCATACCACGGTCTTGTAAAATTAAGGGTATATTTGAAGTATGCAGGATACAGAGAGAGTTTTTATTAAGTGCTTTTTAGAAAAATGAATTAGAGGGCAGTTATTACCATTTGAAGTTCAATTATTTCCATTATACTAATTGCACAGCTTTTTTTGCACAACATATGAGAAGATTTCTCCTGCTTGGCTAATGTTTCCTGTCCCTGACATTTTGAATTTAGATTTTTTATATGCCTTGCTCATCTAAGTGTCATGTCTTGGTGATAATGCTGTGTGTGTGTGTGTTTTCATAGGTATGCGCATCCTGGTGACTCTCCTGCTAGACACACTTCCGATGCTGGGCAACGTCCTGGCCTTGTGCTTCTTTGTTTTCTTCATCTTTGGCATTGTTGGTGTACAGCTATGGGCGGGGTTACTGAGGAACCGCTGTTTCATTGGAGAAGATGTCAAGATGTGAGTTTCTATAGTAACAGGCTTATGCCGCAACAAAACGGTGTCTTGATGTCCTGATCATATTTATGCTACAATCATCTCCATTCGAGAGGTAATAATGTGGAAATGTGTTTCTTGTTGGACCCTTAAAGCCCCAGAGAGTGCATATTAAGGGGTTAAGTGACAGAAATGAATTTAGTGTGTTGTTTCTCAAAGCTGGACTCTCAGAGGTTGTTTTTGCAGAGAAGTCCAATTTCACTGCGCTTCTCTCCTGTCATGCTCGATTTTCTTACTCACTGATGGTGTTACACACATTACTCTCACTTCTACTCCTGCCTTCACGCCCAAAGACATAGTCACATAACATCAGGCAACATCATGTTCACCTCCTGAACTGACATCTCCTCATTTCACCTACCTGTAACATCTGTGGCAGTGATGTGGTATGCTGTTGTTCCACCTGGAAAACAAATGCACACCTTGCCATTGTTACTGAAATAAACCCTGCTACTAACAATGCTATCAATAAATTTTATTCAAAGCCGTTGAAACAGTGGTAAAGAATCCTCCTTTCCACCAGTATGTTCCCAGTTCCATTCATGTTCATTGGAACAATGTTGGTTCTGGAGTGAAAAGTCTAGCTTTGGCACAACTCCACAGAACCCAAATTTCACCCCATTTCACAGGAAGTAACTGTATCATATGTAGTGTAATATATCATCTGTTTTACAAACTATATACACACAAGCACCAGTGCTGAACAATAATGGCTCCTGACTGCTACATTTCCAGGTACTCCAACAGCTTTTGAGACAAAAAGTGATGAGAATTTAACATGTCAAAGCAGGAACCTTTTTTTTTTCTTCTGTTAAATCATTTAAAAGTTGTCATACATGCCAACTATGTTGATCTTGTTTTCATTTGGCTCATGTGTGATTTGCAAACTGTTTATCCACAACTAATCCTGCTATATGTAGATTTTTATGACCAGAGCTACACTCATTTTTTTAGTTTTTATTTTTATCTTTGTAAACAATTAAATGACCTTCTCTAATGAGAATATCAACAAAAAAGTGGGGTAGCAATAAAAAATGAGTGGCAATGAGTCTTCATATTTGCTCCCTTACACCATCCTGCTGTTTTAAACAACCATCAACGCCAACAAATGAAATTTTTATCAGCAGGTGAAAACAATTACTGCCTCATACACTGTTTTATTGTTGTAATAGTATTCAAAAGGAGAGAAGCACACTGCTTATCATTGTTTCTTTCCTTTAACAGCTTTTACTGGCAATAACAAAAATATATATAATTTTCTTTTATCTTTTAATTTTTTTTACATTCATAATGTTATAAAAAATAAAATAACAAAAGAATTGTATATTCTTTTTTACCCTTCCATCATAGGAGATATAACATCACCTTCCTGAACGGCTACTATCAGCCTGACGGTTCAGATGAACACCCTTTCATCTGCTCAACGGAGAGAGAAAACGGGATGCTTCGGTGTGCTGATGTGCCTCGCCGCCGCCTAGGTGGGACTTACTGCTTACTTGGTGCTGAGGAAGCCGACTCAAAGACAGCACTCGGAACAGATGATCCAGTGTCCTGTGTGAACTGGTACCAGTATTACAACGAGTGTCGCGCCGGAGAAATAAACCCACACAAGGGAGCTATTAACTTTGATAATATTGGATATGCATGGATTGCCATTTTTCAGGTAAACATCTGCAGAATTTATTTACAGGAGAGAAATATTTAATCACTCAATGACTGTGGTGACAAGCAAACTAAACACCACTGTGAATGCATTTGGTCTGATTGCTTGTTTTCATTCAGGTAATTACGCTGGAGGGCTGGGTAGACATCATGTACTATGTCATGGATGCACACTCCTTCTACAACTTCATCTACTTCATTTTTCTCATTATAGTAAGTACCGACAGATGTGCACCACAAATGCACAAACAGTCAAGGTCAAAATTATTAGCCCCCTTCATGAATTCATACAAAGCTTTTCAGTTTTCTATGGAAATGGCTAGAACCAAGTGTTTGTAGTTTTAGTTCTAAAAGAACAAAGACACGTCTCCGTTTGGCAGAAATAAAATGTTTCACTTATGTGTTCTATGGAAAATAAAAATCTAAACTATTTATTTTACATCCTAAAGTGAACCAATTAATGACCTTTACACTGATGTGTGTTTCAGTTTATAAAGTGTTCATCACTTGTCAGAACCTTTGGTAAATGTTTTATAATTCCACAGTTGGGTCAGATTTGGTGAGACTGTGGTTTGCTTCCTGCCTTTGCTGTTCCTGTATCAAAGTGTCCTTGGGCAAGACACACAAATAGAAACCCACAGTGCCTCCAGTGAGTTAATCGATAGTGTGTATGACCGAGAAAGCACTCCATAGACTCAGGAGAAGTTATCTGTATACATCTTTAGAGACTAAAGAGAGACCTGGGTGAATGTATCTCTGTGTAAAAGTACTTTGAGTGGTAAGCAACACCATTTACCACTTAATTCCTTGGTGGCTCATATTTTTGACCATAACTGTATGAACATAATAAGTTAAACTCTGCTTAACAGCTAGTCTGTTTAATGTTTGCAATATCCCGGCCAGGTGGGCTCTTTCTTCATGATCAACCTGTGCCTGGTCGTCATAGCAACCCAGTTTTCTGAAACAAAGCAGAGAGAACACGCCTTAATGAAGTCGGAACAACGGGCACGACAACTCCACCAATCAGCTTCCACATTAGCCAGCGACAGTCAGCCGGGGAGCTGCTATGAGGAGATCATCCGCTACCTGGCACACCTGGGCCGTAAGGCGTGGAGACGGCTGTCCCGTTGCTACATCCAGACATGCACACGTTTTCACTGTGCGTGCGTGTGCCAGAAGGACCGAGGTGGCACATCTGCCAGAGGGGGCGGAGTTGGAGAGATGAATGGACTTGCCAACAGGCATTCAGGCCATGCCCCCAATGACCTGTCTCACATTCATCAGCTTTATTATGTTCACCACCAGCATCATCACCAGCATCATCAGCCCGAGCTCACGGTCAGTATTGGAGGGAATGGTTTTAATTACCCCATCATAACACCCCTCTTCAGTCACCTGGATGATAAGAACCAGGACCAGAAGAAGCTAGTTGCCACGGAGACCATCAACAGACTGCCACAGCTGGTGCTTGAGCATGGTGAGAATGAATGGGTGTGTGTCTGCTTGCGGTTGTGTGAATGCTCTCAAGGTTGTTGTCCCAGCAGGGATGGGCACAGAGAAATCTAGCTCGTTATCAAAGCGTGACCACGGCGCTGAAGCAGCACCATCAGTGTTGCTTCCACGATGAACACAACTTTCATCTGAAATTTTATTCAGCTTGTTAAATTTCATTACAGTCAAATTTTTTTGAGAAAAGAAAAACTATTTAACTTTATTTCTCAACTGGACAACAAATCATCATGTAAGATGACAATCATTAAAGATTTACTCAGGAAAATTCAGAAAAACCTTTACTACCTTTGGCATAGTATGGGAAAAATTAACTTTGCAAATTTTGTGGAGCTTAAAACGTGAACCTGGCACACTACGTGGCTTGCTATGCAAAACCATCTGGGAAATTGCTCTTTGAATGTGTTTGAAATAGCTTGTGCTCTCAAGCTTGTCAGTTGATAAAATCAACTATTTCTATATCTGTCACCATCTGTAATAGGCAACCTTAAACCAAGATCAGTGAACCTCTACCAGGAGGGTTAGTTCTTTAATCAATTTCTTGCTTAACACAGTCCAAGGAAGATTGAAAACAAGCTTTTCACCTAAAGAAGCCTTCATTGTCACTCTGCGGGGAGACACAACTGGTGCATACCATTTAGGAAACTCATTACAATTAAAACCTGCCTGTTGATGCCAGTATGTGATGCTGATGCACGCTCTGTGACTTGGCCACAACACATGGGTTTGAACCCTCGCCAGATGGATTCTCTCATAGTCATGATATTGTGATTTTTTTTTTTTGCAAGATTCTAGCTGGGCTGCAGAGTTTTGAAAAAGCAGAGGAGCTTCACATTTTGTATATTTTTGTGATGCAATTCACAGTCACAATAAAACTAATACCAGAACAGGGAGAGCAAACACGTTTAATTCAGGTAGATGAAGAAAATGCCAAATTATACAGTTGTCAGTTCATAGAAATTAGTCTCAATAAGGAAACCAACAAATTGCAGTCGAGCTTCAGTTTGATTCAAGTCCCCATCCTGAGCATGTGTGAGTTAATGGATGACAGTTGGTGAGGAAGAATTCTCTTTTAACTGGTAGAGGACCAGTCTCAGGAAAGGTGGCCATCTGCCTCGCCTGGTTGGTGGTGAGAGGAGAAAGAGCAGAAACTCAAACAAACATAAAAATATGGGCCAGAGATACCTGCTATGACAAAAATAAATAAATAAAAAGAAAGAAACTGTTTAATGACAGTAATAATGGGTGTAAATGCAGGGTGTGCAAAGACAGTGGAATGAAAAGCCCAGCTCAGATCACCACGAGTTGTCCCTCAATAGTCTTGACGGTAAGTAGCATAACTAAAGGCATTGCTCAGACTCATCTGACGCAGTCCTTACTTCAAGTTTTAACAGAAAGGAGAGTTTTAATGGTGAAGAGGATATCTGCCTCCCAAACCAAAAAAATGGGATTTGTTTCCACAACAGAGGAGCCTGGTAGAGGCTCTGCCTCCCATCTAATGTTGGGAACTCGAGCAATCACAAGCCAGCAGTCTGAGTCTAAAGTGGTCTGCAGGGCCAGGACAGAACTATGAGGCCATTGAGATATGACAGAGCTTTGTCTTAAGGGGCTTGATTTGTGTGTATTTTTAATTCAGTTCTGGATTTAACAAGCACCTAGTGATGAGAAGCTAAATTTGGATACATTTGGTCTCACCTGTGGTGATCATATTAATACCGTATATCCTTTAATTCTGTAATTTATTACAGCATTCCAGCCCAAAAGTAATGAAACACAGCGGTGCATTTATATGTATTGATGTTATTAGTCACAAGCCCGGAGTGACGTGTTTGTTTAATACAGAAATACATTCATAGGTAGGGGACTAATCTAGTGTCTGTCTGGACTGAGAAACTGGAGATTAAGGAATGTGAATCATGGGGCAAATGTAAGAAAACACACACTCATTGAACAACATCAGGAAAATGTATCAAAGATCAGAACACCAAGACAAATACAGCATGTCAAATTAGACAAAAAATTAAAGTTATGATTCAAGCCTGTAGATGAAGATGTCTCCATACAATAGATTGTTAAAACTTTTTTTTTTCCCCCAACACCGTTGTCATTTCTTGGGACAGTGTTATAATGCTTTACATCCCATGTCACACATAGATAACAACCAAATTAGCTCATATTAGCAATAGTGGATATCATTGGCAGAAAGCTTTCATACAGCGACATACTGCTGATCCCCTCTTCAATCTGCCTCCACTCTCCAGCTGTGTTTTCACAGTGATTCCAGGAAGGTCCAACAATCCTACCCCAGTGCATCCTTTCACAAAGCATTACAATGTCAATTTTCCTGTTGCTATGTGAGATTCTGTGAGAGAGAGCCGCTAGCCTGACTTCTTCAGGTTTCTAAGCACAGCACCAGGGTTTACTAAGTAGCTAGTGCCTCAAGTTGAGGGACAAAGTTTGTAATATGGGCTGTCCAGCTAATCTTCGCATCCCTGACCAATGTGGTTAAAAACCTTTTTTTCTTTTTTTTTTCTTTTTTTAACTGCATTGAATGAATTAACAGAGTTGTGCAGACCTTGAAGACAAGCTAATAGCGATCCATTCATTTGAATCAGGTGTGTTGTGGCAGGGAAACATCAAAATCATGCAGGACAGCGGCCCTCCAGGACTGGGTTTGGACACTCCTGCATTTTTGCTATGTCTTTGCCTCCGAAGTCAGTACAGCTGTGGAATGAAACACTTGGCCATTCCTCTCACAATGCAGTGAGACAGAATTTAGGTGCTACAGAGGCTAAATGAACTGGCTGGGTCAATGAGGCTTAAGAGACTCAAGAAACTAAAGATGGCAGAGAGAATGAGAGAGTGACAGAGGAAGAGACGAAACAAGAGTAAATCTTGTACTGTCTCATAAAAGCATCCTAACTTCCACGTCTATAGGGGGACCCCCTGAGCTGTGGCAAATGCTTTTGTCTTGCCTTCTCCTTCTGTCTTTACTCCTTTTGGCTTGCAATGCATCATCCTATTTTGCATATTGATTTGCAATAGGTTTTTCCGTGTTGTGCCCTTCCTGACACTGCCTTCCACTGCCTTATCTGGGTTTAGGTCCCTGAGAGAACACTGGTGACTTCTTGGTGCATGGCCTGCAGAAGCTTCCTTTGTTTGTGTGTATGTGTTTTTTTTTGTTTTTTTTTTAAGTATTGAAAGCTGAGACTCAATTTGAAAAGACTTAAAAATAACACATATGATAATCCTGGCATCTTAAAGGAATACTTTTTTCAGACTTTACAAAGCTCCTCAATGTTTCATGGTGCTGTAATTAAGTGTTTTCACAGTGCGGCTAGTGCTCCCCCCATTATGACTAAAAATAACTTGAAATAAGATTGGTTAAGTTAAGGAGAAAATACACATCAAACTTTAATTTGGCTCAGTAATAAATTATGAGTCTTGCTGGGGCTCTTCCCACATACATAAAAGGGAAGAGAAATGACTCAGTCTGCTGTTAGATGCACTACAGCTGCACACTATTTATTTGTATACGTAGTAAAAGAAGTTCTCCTGCTGAAAGAATCCTCGCAGCCCACATTATCTATAGACACACCACAGAATGACTGGATTGGATTTATTATATCAGCCTCAAGTGAAACATGCATTTGTTATAATTGTGATGACAAGTGAACTCCTTTGTTATATCATCGGAGCATTCCACCCGAATGGCTCACTAATGAACTTTAAAATCTTAGCCCCCCCCAGAAGTGCTTATAGTCACACATACACACCCATGTGCACACCCTAAGTTCTAATAAAGAGCATCTGGACTACAGAGTTGTTCTCCCAGACATTTTTTTATTTTTTTTTACTGGACAGAGAATTTCTTAAATGACAGAATGTCTGTATAAGTGGAGCACTCAGAATCAGGTCTTAACTATGTCCTAGTGCATGTACGATTTATGTGGCTCATGCTTATATCACCTCCACCTTGATGTCCATCCAGGTGGGTCTGCTGGACATCCTGCTTTACCGTTGCCAGGTGAAGGCCCTGGAGAATCCTCAGTATGCCCGTACTGCGTCTACTACAATCAGCGTAGTGGTGGCGAAAATGTTAATGAGCAGCTTGAAGACCAGCAAAGAGGATATCGCAACTCAGCTCATGGCAACAACCAATGCCATGGCAACAGCCCATGCCACTGTAGCAGTTCTTGTCGTGGTGATGCTCAGGTGTCTGAGCCAAAGAAAAGGCCGTGGGAGCGTTGCTGGAAGGGACTCCAAATCAAACTGGAACTTATTGTTGGCAGCAGATACTTCAGCAGAGGCATCATGATTGCCATCCTTATTAACACACTGTCGATGGGCATAGAGTACCACGAACAGGTATGTTTTTATTTGTTGTATGTTGATATTTGTGTGTGGATGTGCACTGCTCCATGCATGTCTCCTTCAGACTGTATCCTTGCTGCAGTGTGATTGACGCACTAATCACTGTTGTCATGGGGAGTCAACAAACTTACCCTCGTTATTGGGATCACGACGTGTGCGTGTGTGGATATGTGTGGGTGTGTGCAGGCATGTATCAGGAGATGGGGAAACTCATAAGACCTCAAGTGTTAATTAAAGCATGACCCTGGGACAGGACAGAGATTGAGCACGTGTGGAGAAGGGGAAGAGTGAGAGGTGGAGGAGGAGGACAGAACCGACTATTTTGATTGGCTGAAAGACAGGGACAGATTGTGGAAGATGCGCGGACGATTTCATTTGGCCCACTTCCTGAACAAAATGTCAGATCGGACATAATTTTGTGAAATGACAAATGCTTAAGTTTAAAGGTTTTCCTATAAACTCCATGAGGAGGACAAACTTAAGTATGAAGATATATGAATATAATTACCTATAAATGCTTTTGAAGCTGGATTTTTTTTTTCTCAGGCAAAAGCGCTTTTTTATAATCCAAAATTTCTTACAGCACATATTAGAGTTTTTAGTTTCATTGAGCAATATTCCATTATTCCAATTAATTTGACCTGTGCAGTTTTTTTCTGAAGTTTAGTCAGAGATGTGTTAACCGCTGGGGAGAATCTGTTTGTCATGCTGATGTCCCTGGAAATGTTCAGAGATGCAGTTGCTTGTTTGTACACTACGGATGTGTTCATTGATTTAAGAAACGTCACCTACTGCTGTGATGTGGTTTTACTGTCGTGGCAGCAATGGCGCTATAGCACACAGTCAGAAGCAATAAGAAACCTTGATTACCTTGAGTTAACATTGCGTTTTTTATTGGCGTTTCTTTTAGTTTGGAGTCTCAGAAACTCTCGTGAGGGTCCTCCCTGTTACTTAGGCATTTTAAAAGGTTGTTATAAATCTACTTTGACCTGTAAGTAAATATTTCATTCAATAATAAATCCTCATTCACAGAGTCCATATATGCATTAACAAATTTGTTACTGAATTTATTTTGACACAATTTATCACCAAGACACCAACAATGACTTTTGGGGTGTATTTCACTTTAATTATCTTATTCTTTTCTAAATCTGATTATAGTTGTACATGCCTTTACGTCAAGCCATGGTGACATACGGACAGTATATTTACATTTTGGACTGGAATCATAACACTGGCTAGTGACCTTCTATTGTCTGGGTTCTAACCAAATAGTTATCAAATATTAAAAATGGCATGTTTATTTCCCCAAATAATAAATTATCACAGCATTATATGTGACATGAAGCATTTCTGAACTAATAAAAATTCATTTCCAAAAGGACAAGATGGGACGTTTTCTAAAAAGCCACAAAACTTGAAATCTGTAATTTGTTATTTTGAACCTTTGTTTGACAGACACAGAATAATAATAACAAAGATTTTCAAAGACTTTGCCTTACATGTAGAAATAATTAAAAATGAATAAAGAAAGGAAGAAAGAATTGATGCCAGAAAAAGCTGTTTACCATTGGTCCGTTTACCATTATTTCACACCACCTTTCTTTGACTTGTAGTTGGTACTTTTCAATCGTTTCTGAACTGAGGACAGTGACTGATGCTGTAGAATCTTGCTAAGCACAAGATTTTTGGCTGCTCAGAGCTCTGTAGCTGCTCTTATAAGGTCTGATGTTTGTTTTTTCCAACAATGACCTTGAACACATCTGACCACAGAGCATATGTCCTCTGTGTTTCCTGTAACGATGAGCGTGTCCAGAGAACTTAGCAGGACTTCTGTACAGAGTCGGTATCTGGCTTCTTTCTTGCAGAAACCAGATTATTACAGAGGCTAACTGTAATGAGTGATGAGGGTTTTCCATATACACCATGTGACTATATAGAAGGAGCGCTGCCTCGGGGCACAGAGGCCACACACATCCAACAGTGGTTACTGGTCTTGATCTTTGCATACTGAGATTTTCCCCATGTTCCCAGGATCCTTTCACAATATCATGCACTGTTTATATTGAAAGACCTGAGTAAATTTGCAATCTATTACAAATGATAAATTGTTCAATGACTCTCTGAAGGGGCCTCTAACAAAGTGAACAACTACCAACCTTATGTGGAAAGAATAAGACGTTAATGGTTGCACCTTTTATTCCCAGTCCTGACACCCTCACGTGCCACTGTTTATAGAATATTCTAAAACATTTCTACTTGTATATCATATAAACATTTCCATCCCTGTTTGCTGCCCTCACAACTTTTTTTGAGTCAGGCGCTAGCACAAATTTCTTTTTTTTTTTTTGTTAATTATTTATTACAGTGTTCATTGAAGACACTGAAAGTTATTTTGTACCTGTGTCTGTAAAATAAAGATTCAAAGAAAGTAACAGATTTTTTTTTTTTTTTGAAAGAAACCTTTTCTACAAAAACATATCATGAAGTGCGTGTGAATATGCAGAACACAAGAATTTCCTGTGGCAACTGCTACAAAGACAAAAGAAGAAAGAAATTGGTTTGGTAGATTTTTAAGGGTGAATTTGGGGTGCAAAAGGTCTCCGATAAGAGTAATAACTAACTTCTGTAAACTAAAATCAGTGCAAAATCATGCTATATGTATACACATACATATGTATGGGAAAACACAGGAGCAATGTCTCGTGTTTACTGAGCTATACTGGTGAGCTTACTAAATTTGTCAGAAAGGAGCAGAGAACCCAGGAGCAAAAAAGAAAAATATATCTTTCCTTGATGAGCTTTTCTGTTTTTCTTCTCACTCACAAATCTGAGCAGCTCATATTTGGTGCTTTATTTGTCGTATGCATAAATCTTGATAACCTAAATTACCACTACGTGAACAGGAGAGAACTTTTTCCTCCTAGCCCTGTGTGTAACCTCCTGTAATTCCTGTGTGGCTCACAGTTTGATATGATATGCTTCAAGAAATATTAATGATATTGATGACAGAAGTGTGTGAACTCACCCTACTTCTAGTCAAGGTTTAAAAGGAACTGAAATTCCTAACATGTTAAGTCTGTTGTGCTTCACAGTGACTGTCTGCCTTTGTTTATTTGTTCATTTTTCTCTGTGTGTGTGTCTCTCTCTGCACATCAATCCCTCTATTCTCTCCACAAACACTGCGTCTCCTCAGCCGCAGGAGCTGACAGACATTTTGGAGATCAGTAACATGGTATTCACTAGTCTCTTCAGTCTTGAGATGCTGCTGAAGCTCCTGGCTCTCGGGCTCTTTGGCTACATCAAGAACCCATACAACAGCTTTGACAGCATCATTGTCATAATCAGGTGGGGGAAATGTTCGTTCATATGTTTACCCCTAAATGGGAATTCTGTCATTAAATCCTCTTCTTATCATTGGGAAATCCTTTTGATTCTTGCAACACAGCTCTGCAGCTGCTGTCACATTGATACTGATTGAAGTAGCTGAGCCAAATGGTTGCACTCATGGTCCAAAAGGCCTGTGTTTACTCCATTATGTAGTTCCACGGGCTAAATTATGTATCTGTGTTTGAAGGCCGAGCTTATTTACCCACTCCCTCTGTGTTTTTGTTATTGACTGGTGGATCACAAACAAAAGTGGACATCTTTATTTTTCCAGTAGCCATCTGACACATTGAAAAAGAAAAAGTCTCATCTCTCCTGACATTTATTTTTCTCCTGTTGGTAGACTTACATAGACCTTTAAAATAATTGCTGATTTGTAGCAACTATTGATTTCTTCACTGCTGTGCTTTGTATTGAATTTATAATCTATGTGGCAACTATGCGCAACAGCGTGTGGGAGATTGCGGTGGAGGCTGAGGGAGGCCTGTCAGTGCTGCGCACCTTCCGTCTACTGAGAGTTTTGAAGTTGGTCCGGTTCCTTCCTGCCTTGAGGAGGCAGCTTGTAGTGCTGATGAAGACCATGGACAACGTGGCCACATTCTGCATGCTGCTGATGCTGTTCATATTCATATTCAGGTATATCTCCCCCCGTCCCCACATTTCTACAGATTGTTCTTCAAAATCCTGCAGATACCAGTCCTTAGTCTACTATCATTACTAACACACATGTATTAATATCTTATACTCATCTTTTAAAACAGTGTCCCCATTAAATAACTTTTAAATGATAAATTCATTAAATTAATTATCAAAAATGTCTTTTTTTTCCCCTTAATTTGTGTGTTTTACAGCATTTTAGGGATGCATCTATTCGGTTGCAAATTTGGTCTGCGTCAAGAGAGTGGAGACACTTTACCGGACAGAAAGAACTTTGACTCTTTGCTGTGGGCAACTGTCACTGTCTTTCAGGTGAGACGTACATTTGCATGAAGAGTGAATGCATACATGAACAGCATTAAATGTATTTTCACCACATACTAACTTCACAGTGTATTTGAAAAGTTTTCAGACCCTTTCAAATCTTTTACGTTTCATTGTGTTTGCAATAATATCAGTGGACAGATAATAGTCCACAAGGACAATGACAAAAAAAAGTGTCTTTTTGTTTCTATATCAAAAATGGTATTCTGATTTGGTCGCTAAATCATTAATGCTGCTTTAAAAATGCCAAAAAGTGTATTAGCCTTTATCATTTGGGAAACAGAACCACTAATGAACTTCTCAGTTCTGGTTTCTAAATGGAGCTACTGGTTATGAAGGGCATTGGGTAAACAGCTAGCAAACAAGTCATCCATCTATTTCAATGAAATTAAGAGCTCCTTTGCGGGAATTGGAGCAACTTATTCAAGGACAGTTATTGATTCAGCTCTTCACCTGTCGGGCTTTTATGATGGAGTGGCCAAACAGAAGCCACACATCACTTTAAGATGCATGAGAGCCTGCTGGGAACTTTACCTGACTATCAGACGCAAATGTCTGTCATCTGCTTAAAAAGAATCAAAGTATTTGACCGCAGTTACCAAGAGGGTGTGCACAGAAAACCAGGCACTGAGCATCACCTCATTAAAGCCATCTCTAGTGTCAAGCATGGTGATGGCAGCATCATCCTTTTGTGCCAAATTCCTATGAGATGAGCTGCGGGGCTGGTAAGAGAGGGGAAAGATGGATGCATAAAAATAAAGGGAAATGTTCCAGGGAACTCATGAAGTACACCATCAAAAGAAGACAAGAGTGACTTCAAGGAAAACTCTGGTGTGACCAAGCCTCAGTCCTGACCCGTGTCCAGTAAAGCATTTCAGTGGCAACTTATTATATTTCAGTATCCAACTGAAAGGAGCTTGACAATTTCTGCCAAGAAGAATGAGTGAAAGTTTAACTAGGAGCGACTGTGCGAGGCTAACAGAATATGGAATTGAACAATTATTTAAAAAACAAAGAATATATATTTTAGGCACAGAATCAGACTCCATAGACAGTGAGATATGAGCTGGAGCCGATCTTGGCAGAGCGCTTTGAGACATATAACCTTTCTTTTTGACAGCATATATATGGTGAGTTTGTAACCTCCCTCCCCCGACCCTGCCCCCCACCTTTTTTTTTATTTGCAATTTGATCTTGCAAGATATTTAAATTTCCTTGTGCATAAGTGAGAGTGTGGGTTAATGTGTCCTTCATCCCTCTTGACAGTCTGATGTAACATACTTCATTGGTA
>JBAMYA010000001.1:12382023-12397911 GCA_037176975.1 Arrhamphus sclerolepis | reverse complement strand
TCTCTCAATCCATCATTCCTTCAACACAAAGGGCTGTGAATGTTTCTGGAGAGCCTCTGGCTGAGGTGTGTCTGTGTCAAGCTCGATTTCATCCTGGGCCACATCATCACCATGGTTACTGTCAAAGAGCCAGTTATTCTTTAATTTCTCAATCAGCTATTTTGCTCACTTTTAAAAAAAACCCCATTGAATAAAAAATATATATTTTTGTAACTTTAATTATAAAACTGAAGGTTTGTACTAAAGTCGCTTTTTTTGAAGAACAAAAATTAAAAATAAAAGATTTCTTTGTGAAAAAAGAAGAAAAATGCCAAATTTCACAATATCACATCCTTTTTTTTCCAGAAAGATTTTTTTTATCAAGAGATATCTCACTTCACAAAAATTGCAAAGATTTTTTGACTTTCGTACGACATTTTTTTAAATTTTGTGGTAAAATTGCCAATTTTGAAAAGTCTAGAGTTTTTATTGTACAGTCACAAATGTAAAAAAAATGTGACTTTTTAACCAAGAATTACAATGTCTTGTTGGAAAATATCAACTTTTTTTGCAGCATTTTGATATAAAATTACAAATCATAAAATTGTAAATTTTACTATAACTTTTTAACAACTTTTTGCCCGAAAATCAAAAATTTGACCCTTTGTCAAATAATACAGCCCTGTAAAAGTCTTAATTATGTTCAAAAGCAGGTTTAATTATTCATTTATCTTTTGTTCCAGGCTTTTCTGTTTTTTTATCTGATATTATTTTCTTTTACTTGCAGGCAGGCTGACTCATTCCTGTTTTTTTAAACATTTCTTGTAGTTACATTTAATCTTATTTTTCTCTAGTCTTTAACCCAGTTTTGAGATGTTGGCCTTTATTCTTCCTAATTGTACTCTGCTTCTGTTTCTATTTTATCCCTCTATTGTTTTATTTCTTTCAGTGTCTAGCCCTTTGGCCAACAGTGTTGATTTTAAGGAGCTTTATAAATAAAACTGAGTTGAGTCGAGCTGCTTTCCAGCATTGTTAAAATCCAGTTTCATCAAATATTTGTGCATATTTGTTAAGGTGGGGATAGACTGCGGTTACTCTTACTTGATGATTCACACTCTTGCACCACACTGGCCACCTTTCCACACAAACAGCATTCAGTAAGCCATAAGTTGCGGAGTCATCCCATGCGCACATTAATTCTTATGACTGCTGGGCTGCACGGTTACAGAAAATGAAAGATGAGACGAGGACATGGTGACTGGGATAAATGTCAGGTAAAGAAGGTGCAAGGGTGAGTCAATGAGATAATACGGGGGAGGAAGGATGGGGAGATGGAAGGCTGTAATTGGTTGCCTGGAGAGGATTAACCTGTCTGCTTCCAGCCTCTCCCTTCTGCCTCAAACAATGTATGATATACCTAGGTAACCATGGTAACTTCCCTCTTTGGCTTTTAACCCTCTCTTTCACTTTACCACCCTGCAGACTCACTAAAACCTCGCCAGCATTGCCTGACATTCTGTCTTTATCTCTTCTCTTCCGTGTACGTCTCACTCTGGAATGTAAAAGACTAATTAAGCGTCAGAATCAGTGGCAGTGTAGCGTATCGTCTACCTGTCCAGGTGAGCAGAGCAGCATCTTCTGTACGCCACATTTGAATGTGTGTTTCCTGACTCCCTCACCACAAACACTATAATTCAAAGGCAGAGAAGGGCAACCCCTTCCTTTAATCTTTGGATTTAAATATGATTGACGTCTTGAGACCTCATACCACACACACACACACACACACACCTACGTACACACACACACACACACACACAGAGAACACAGGTTTTGAAACGTACACACTCCCAACCTCAGATGTAGCCGCAAGGCAAGCAGACACTAGTTTGTGTGAGAAACCACAGCCAGACGCACACAGAAAACACAGACAAACACGCCTGTGAAAAGAAAAGAAAAGAAAAGAAAACGTTTGCGACGTTCCCACCATGTCGCAGTAAGAAAACACACAATGGGACAGGAAATAACACCCAGACAACACACACCTTCATCCTGTATTCTGTGTGAAAAACGCTCGATTGAGGATAGCAAGATTAATGAGTGGGTGGTTTGCTCAATAACAATAAATGTCTGACAATGGCGCTGCCAAGCACGAAGACAGATTCTTCTGACTCTGAATCAGTTCTAGTTACACGCCGTACGCTGGAGTCGAACTCTTCCTTATTCTTTTAAAATCTGAGCTTTGTTTCTATAAGAGATCATCCTCATTTGACAGCATTATTGACAAGTTTCATGCTGCAGCTATTCCTGAAATGCTGTCACAAACAACTATGTGATGGTCTGAGTAACGTGATTGATGACATTTGCCATGCTATGAGCTTCTACGGACGCTCAGAATTCTGTTAAATTCTTTCCTCGTCGGTATGCTGTTGCCAAACTCAGACCAGACTCACACTACCTGTTGTATTCCTTAAAATTGTTTTGCCTTTTAATAATCTTTTAAAGCCTTTTGAAATCTATAATTGGGCCTCCTGTTATTTACCTCAATCCTTCAAAATATATAAGGCTTTACAGGGCTGCAGCGAATACATTAGCTCCTCTGTTTTGCTAATGGAAGCAGCTAAAGCCACACAGTGGCGATTGACAACAACCCACCCATGAACTCCTGACTGATGTCGGATCAACTAAAGAGGCTGCTGATGATCCATGAAAGTCAGGCTTACCAGGATGTGTCTTAGTCATAACTATGAGTCTCTTTTCTCTTTTGCTACGTAACACATATGCTTAAATTTGAGCGCAGGGGAACACAGCGGAGCATTTGAAAAGCTAATTCAATTCTTGCTCTCACAAACCAAGCAACTGAAAGTGTTAATAAAATAAAGAAAAGGCTCGTAATGCTGACATATGAAAACATTTACAACCAAACAGATTAGTGTTCCTGCAGAAACACATCTTAGGTTATTTAAATTGTTGTCATTTTGATGCATTGTGAATCACCGCTGGAAATCAATGATTCTCAAACAACATGGATTTTCATGTTATTATCTCTCCAAAATCCTGATAATCCAGAGTCAGGAGCAGGAGGCAGAGTTGTAGTCTTGCAGTCTGGCTCCATGCTTTAATTTACAGCTATGTACTTTAAAGTAGACTTTGAGAAAGCTGGAAAGGAAGTGCCGTTCCACTAATTTAGAAGAATCTCACTTAGTCAGGAAAGATAGTATAATAACTTACAAGAAAGCCCTTCACAAATCTGGAACATTCATCACTGATGGATAACAAAAAGGTTCATTTTGAGCACGGCAGCCAGACTGACTGAGCTTTTATTGACCCATGCATTCCTTTAACTGCCTCATCACAAATAAAATTCTCTCTGTCACAGTGATAAGTCATGGCAAGCATCCAACTATAGACACTATGTTTCATCACAGAGATCAGCTCTTAAATAAACTGTAGAACTCGATTTGTATCTGAATTGTTTTGGTTCTGTTGATCTCTATGAACTAACAACAACACAATAGTTTTATCTAAACCATCAGCTTGTCTTTTATATCATATAACAACCAGATTGTTCAGTTTCTTATTCTTCTAATTAACAACTGGGATCTCAGTGATAGTAACAGTCTTTAATGACAGGTCATTATAGAACTGGCTTTAATATTTTTCTTTTTTTTTTAAATTAAAAAACAAAAAACATTGCAAATTATCTATGTGACCATTTGCACATAAACGATCTGTTTTAGAAATTCAGCCTGCCTTCAGATGACATCATAGTCAAGAGACAACAGTCTCCTCATGGCCTAAGACAGTAGACTTGTGTCTATACATGCTGTATTGATCAGATCCTGACGTGATATGATTGATCACAACATCCTGCTACAGAGGCTTCATCATGTTATTAGTATTAAAGGGACACGCTGACCAGTAGCTAATAGCTAGTAATAGCTAGTATAGCTAGTAATAGCTACTACTAGTAGCTACTCTGGATGGTGTTACATCGACTTCTAGTGTGACTGCAAGAACTCTTGCGGTTATTGAGAAAGGTTTATTAAGTCTTGCATTCATGATGTTGGATTCTGATTGTTTTTGTTACTGTGCCTTGGAACATGTTCATATATGTATGTATGTATATATATATATATATATAAATATTTATATATAAATGTATGTATATATGTATATGTATGTATGTGTGTGTGTGTGTGTGTTGCAGGGTGATAAGTCGGGCTCCAGGACTAAAGCTGGTGGTCGAAACCCTAATCACATCTCTCAGACCAATTGGCAATATTGTTCTGATCTGCTGTGCTTTTTTTATTGTGTTTGGAATTTTAGGAGTGCAGGTAAACATTTATGCATATATATTTTTTCCTGTTTTCTTCTGTTGGCTGAAAATAAGGCTAATATTTCTCTCTCTTTTTTTTATTTTTTTTATTTGACTCTCATCAAAAACAAACAGTTAACTTATATTCAGCCAGCATTCCAAGCATGCAGTTATTCAATCCTGTTGGTTTTGGATTAAGTAGGAATTGCTCAGGAAAGCTCCAGGTAATAAAAAGTGAAAAGGAAAATGCAAATGAGCTGCTTATTATGCAACATAGTCCTTGAAAGTAATTTAAAAAGGGGTAGAAAAAAAATCAATGGCTCTACGCGGGACTGTGCTGAGAGAGTATCCTTTAAATTGGATTAATTTTTATATAATTAATTTAAGCAATTCAAAATAAATTTATTGTTTGTTGAAGTCAAGCAGCTCCTACTGTTTTTATATTTTAAAGCAAACTGTGGTATGCTTAGTTTATTGAGTTCTGTGTTGATATAAATGCACTTAAGGCTCAGGAGACACTCTTTAAATACATGTATTTTATGGAATAATGCTGTGGTTGTGCAGACAGAACCAGATATTTTGGTCTGTAAGCTGTCACTGAGTAGTTTACTGTACAGCAACAATACTGTTATTTATGCTTCATGATGCTTTCTTTATATTATCATGAGGTTACCGTCTGTTTTTGTTTGTTTGTTTGTTTGTTTTGTTAATTTGTGCATTTCACTGTCTGTGTGTGGAGCTCTTCAAAGGGAAATTCTTTTACTGCGACGGTCTCAACGTCAGTAACATCACCAATAAAACCGAGTGCCTGCAGGCAGGTTATCGGTGGCTTCGACGGAAATACAACTTTGACAACCTGGGACAGGTTTGTCACATGCCGACACGCCGCTGTTACAACCTGACTGACAGCATGGCACTTATTTATATGTGTCTCACTCGTCCAGGCGCTGATGTCACTCTTTGTGCTGTCCTGTAAAGACGGCTGGGTGAGCATCATGTACGACGGCCTGGATGCGGTTGGAGTAGACCAGCAGGTGAAGAAACACAGCTACACACAAGTGGAAGAAGGAGGGTGAAGTGTGTGAAGAGAGAGAAGGATTGTGGGGGAGGCATACAAATCGCTCAGACAGTGAATGTAGTGTTTCGCTGTGTTTTCTTTCTGTTTTATGTCAGTCCCAGGCACCTTTGAGCTTGTTTGTTTGAATGCAAAAGTGGAAACATCTGAGAAAAAGAGGTGTAAGAAAAGAAAAAAGGCAGATGGATAAATAGATGTGAGTTGACAGTGCAGGCAGTTTCATTGCTGACTCAGGACTTACATTGTCTCATTGTTTATACTCTCTTCCTTTTCTTATCTCTACCACACCTCACTTTTGTCACTCTTGGGTCCTCCTATTCTCCTTATTCATTGTTATGACCCCACCCCCCACGTCCCCCTTCTCCCATCTTCTGTCTCTTACTGCAGCCAATAAGAAACAACAACCCTTGGATGCTGCTGTTCTTCATCTCTTTCCTCCTCATTGTCAGCTTCTTCGTGCTCAATATGTTTGTGGGTGTGGTGGTGGAAAACTTCCACAAATGTCGCCAGCAGCAGGAGGAGGAGGAGGCCCGGATCAGGGAGGAGAAACGACAGAAGCGATTGGAGAAAAGACGGAGAAGTGAGAAAGCATTGGAGTGGGAACATGGGGTTGAGTGTGTGATGGTGATTGGGCCATTTACTGTATGATATGAATATACCTATATTTGGTAAATGCTAAACATGCCATGCTAACACTATTAGCACTGACATACTGGTAGAACCACTAACACTCTTGTATTGATGACATTTGATCCTGAAGCTGATATTTGTTTGCCTTCAGATTGAGGAGCCTTATTTTTTTGTGTCCAGGAAGACTGGCTTCTATTCTAGCTGATGTGTCAGTGACACAGACCCTTGTTTGTTTTGTTGTTTGTTTGTTCCAAGGGGTTTATGTGTGCCCCCAAAATCATTTTTTAGTTTGTTCAAGTCTCTTCTCCTTTGAAATCTGAAGCAGAAATTAAAATAATATACTGTCGTGTACTTGGAAATGAACTATCCATGATTATGAACTATCCATGATTATGAACTATCCCAATCCAATGGCCGTTCTTTTTCTACTCCCAGTCCATCCCAGTGTGGGTTTCATTTAGAGAGAAATCACACCTAATTCTTCTTGATATAAGGTCTGTGGAGTCCAGTTTGAGCTGGGCCGGCTCTGTAACCTCACCAGGATGCTGTCGGGAGCATGGGAGTTTGTCAAACCAAGGCCATGGTTCTCCATCAGTTTCTGGGTTGGGTGTAAAGCTCTGCATTACTTGGAGGAGGTTTTGTGTCTTGTAGTCTTATGCAGAGTGGGCACCTGCAATAATTCATTCTCTGTTCTGGTCTGCTGCAGTGAACGCTATGGTCTCTGTTTGCTATCTATGTTCCTGTCCTCACACATGGTCATAATCAGTTGGTAGTGGGAGACAGAACAAGATTGCAGATACAAGCAGCTGAAATAAGTGTCCCCCAAAGGGTGGCTAGTGTCCTTCAGAGATAGAGTGACAAGTTCAATGACCCAGAGCTCTTGACCCAAAGAGCAGCTGCACTTCCACATCAAAAAGACTCAATTGAGGTCAATAGATGACTGTGTAATATTGAGACAAATTAGGTCATTTGTCTGAACCCAGCTTTTTTGCATGGTGGCACTATTTGTGAAGAGTATTGAAGGAGGGACCCAGATACAGGGCACTGGCAGGTAAAATTCCAGCACTCTAGTTTAGTAAGCAAAGTTTGGTTTTCTGTCATCGGGGTAATTAAATAAGACAAGTAGTTGGCAAAAGCATGAAATAGTAGCAAAAAAAATAAAGAAATAAGTGGATCGATAAACAGGGTTCTCAGGGATGAAATGAAGAGCAAGATCCAGGAGAAGGGAGGGCTCATGCATATAAGGTAAATGCAAGAAAGAACAGGCTGAACCAGCTTGACGCACTGGTACAACACAACAAAACAGCTGTACCTCCAAAATAATACACTAGTACACTCTAACCCTGATTGCAGTGATTGATTGCAATTGGATGGCAGGAACAGTGGGGTAATGGACTGAAGACCAAATTAAACGGATGAATGAACCGAATAAACAGAAATGCAAAAAAAGTGGGTGGGGGGGACTTTGATATAACACAGGAAATGAAGGTAAAGAGCTGACTAAGAATATGGGAAATAGCAAATTAAAAAAAAAAAAAACTGTTTTCCTGAAAGTGGTAATCTGTTGATTTACATATATGTTTAATTAAAAAGTTTCATTATGAAGCATGGATGACCTTGGCAAAAATGCAAAACTGTGTTTTAATTAGTGCACAGTGGTTTTAAAAATACGAATAACTGCAATTAAGTGGTGCAATTTATATCCAAATATGCAACAGGCTCCACACATTAGTCTGCATTGTTGCATCTACCGGTAGCTACAGTAGCCCAGAAGGGACAAAAAGAAACCATGGCTGGTTTGGGTTTTGCATTTCTCGCGGCAACCATAAATATCACCAAATTCTACTCACTGTACCTTTAATGTAGTCTCAATTTGACTGAAGCAAGTTGAATATACATACATTAGACAGGAATGTTCATATAGCCTGGGGCATATGGGTAAAATTACACTCACTCGTGCAAAACCTGACATTTTTGTCAACACAAACACATATGAAATCTCTGCCCTTATTATTCTCAATATTACTGTACACATAACTGCTTTCTCTCACTTGCGGCATCACATTTGTGTCTCACTCTGTCCTCTCTGCAGTGTAATTTCTAGTAGTGCTTTCCTCTTAGCCAGTTAACTGTCTGGCAGCAGACAGCGAGGGTTTCTGCCCAAAGACACCTTGAGGTGCCATGGAGTGAGTGTGTATGTGTGATGGATAAGCTTGAATTCCTGAGGTGGCACTTTTAGTCTGCACATGCACACACACACGCACACACATAACCACACTCACACACAGCAGATTGCCACTTGGCATCCACTTCATCAGTGACTTCATTGCCCATATCATATTTTTCTTTCAGAGGTATTTTAATGGTCGCGTGTGTATGTGTGTGACACAGGGGCCCTGGAGAAGCCATATTATGCTGACTACTCTCCATTACGTCGATCCATACACACTCTGTGCACCAGCCACTATCTGGATCTCTTCATCACCATCATTATCTTCACAAACCTTCTCACCATGAGCATGGAGCACTACAATCAACCTCGGGTAACCATAGCAACTCCTTCTACCACCTGTCCTAGAACCATAATAATGAAGTGGTATATGAGATACAGTGCAGCCACAGTCATTTTTTTCTTTTGATGTGTCCTTTCTGTGTGTCCTGCAGTACCTGGATGAGATATTGAAGTACTGCAATTATGTCTTCACCCTTGTTTTTGTCATCGAGGCCATTTTGAAGCTCATTGCTTTTGGGCTGCGCCGCTTTTTTAAAGAGAGGTAATCTCACTCTCTTGTGAACACAAATGCCCTCACAAACACTTTCAGTTTAGTCCTTCTTGAAACCGTAATTGCTATTTGTGTTGGTTTTAAGGTGGAACCAGCTGGATCTTGCCATCGTCTTGTTGTCTATCATGGGAATTACACTGGAGGAAATAGACCTCAGTGCTTCTTTGCCCATCAACCCCACCATCATACGCATCATGAGGGTGCTGAGGATAACACGAGGTACACACATACAGTGACACAAACATAAAAACACCCTAAAACAATGGTGTGTGGCTTTTAAGAGCTCACAGTTTTGCAATGTTTCAGTGCTGAAGCTTTTGAAGATGGCCACAGGGATGAGAGCTCTGTTGGACACAGTGATGCAAGCTCTGCCTCAGGTAAGAGGCATCCCTGATGCTGCGAAATGAAAGCTGTTTTCTAAACCATCAGCCTGGTGTCCAGAACTGGTGAAAAGCAGACTGCTTGTTGGTTTAGCAGTTTTCACAGGCCAACTCTGACTGCCTCCCACATGATTTACCCACAGCACTCATTTCTCCAACTGGCTGTTGTTAAACATGCAATTCCAAATAGTTACTACACAAGAATGAAAATATCCACATATTCAGCAACATGTTAATTAGCGATCCTTAAATGGCTCCCAGTGGTTGTTAAATAACCAGCAGGATAATTCTTTCATGGGATATGAATGCATTGCTGCTTTGTTGTTAGTGTTTTGTTTCCAGGAATATCTTGAGTTCCAGTTTGAAGGTTTATCATGCACAAGGACACCACACAGAGCCTTCTGCCCCTTTGAGGCTGGATTGTAAAACACAATCACAGCGACAGCAGCATACTACAAGCTGCACACAATCAAATAATCCACCAGCTACAGACAATTGCACTTATGTGACTGGGCAGACAAGTGCATTTCCATGTAGAAAAGGTCAGATTCAATTTTGATAGTCAAAGGTTAATTTTTTTTTCTTTTCGACTTTCAATGACGCACCCTACAATATTGTCGTTAGTCTGACTGCAACAATCATGACAAAAGACTAAATCGCCTACACAGAAAGTCACTGGAAAATGTTTGTGGTTTTGATTTGGATTGATTGTCTTAAAATGTGTTTGTTTCAAATACAAAATACAATCTAATATACAGTGATGCTTAAAAGTGTGTGAATCCTTTCTTCTTTTTTTTTTTTTAAATGTCCCAAAAAAAAAAAAAAAAATCATCAGATATTTTCAGACATAAATACAGACAAAAAAATATTTCAAGAAGAGAAAAATGAAGCACATGTCAGAAAGTTATGGTATTGTGTGTGTGTGTGTTTGTATTGTTTTTGTCAACATAATGGCTATCATTTAAATTAAAACATTCTATGTTTCATCTCTCCACGATCAGGCTTCAGCCCTTCCTGCTCGTCCATGTGATTTTTAAGAAAATGCAGATGAGCAGTCACATTATTTTCGGCGAGCTGTAGTGTTCTCCTTGCAGCTCTGCCATGCACACACACTGGTGGACTCCTGAACATCACTATTACCCAATGTAAGCGAAGGCTTTACTTTATTTAGAGGATGTTCTGGGTTCCCTTGTGACCCCACTATTACATGCCTTGTCACCTTCAGAACTCACTGAAGTGGTTTGCAGCTGAGTGTGAAGCGGCGGTGATGCGAATCAGCGCCTCCAAATCTGAGAACATGGTTCTCAGTCAGAAAAGGGTGGAATGCCCTCTACGGGTCGAGGGTGAAGTGCTGTCGCAAGTGGAGGAGTTTAAGTGTCTCAGAGTCTTATTCATGAGATTGACAGGTGGATTAGTGCAGTATCTGCAGTTGTGTGGACTTTATAGCGGTCTGCTGTGGTGACGAGAGAGTTGAGCCAAAAGGCAAAACAGTGTAAACTTGTCAACCTTTGTTCTTACCCTCACCGACGGTCATGAACTGTGGGTCATGAAAGAAGGAGATTGCTAACACACTCATCTGAAATGAGTTTTCTCTGCAGGGTTGCATGATTCCGCCTTAGAGGTAGGATGAGACGTTCAGTCATCTGGGAGAGACACTGAGAGGACCCTGTTGATGTGGGCTGGACATTAGGATACCTTTAGGCCGGTTCCTTGAGGAGGTGTTTTGGCATGTCCAACTGGGAGACGGCTTAGAAGCAGACCTCAGACAAGCAGGAGAGAGTATATACAGTAATTCTTGGCTGGCCTGGAAGCTGAGAAATATAGCTAGAGGACGTAGCTGGGGAGAAGGAGGTCCAGGCATCTCCGGATAAGAGGAGGTTAATTGATGGACAAATGTTCCTGGAGAGATCTTTGCTGTCACTCCTACAGAAAAAATGTCTTGAAATTTCCTACATTTTTAAACAAAATGACTGAATTCATGAGTCAAAACACTGATTTTTTTTTTAAATATTGGCATTAGCATTTGCAAGGACTTTTTTGTGAGGTTCTTGCAAATCTCTTTTATTCATACCATGATACTATTTTTATATATATATATATATATAAAGAATGTCCCAAGAGGATTATGGGTATTCAATATTGGATCACATTCATCTATGAATAAAAGGTATTTACTGACTGTGTTCTCATTATCTACTTTTATGTCACAACTATAATATTTTAGGTTAGATTTATTCAGAAATGCAGAAAAATCATAAAATTCCTGTGTACAATAATTTGAATCGCAATAGAGCCTGAACAAGCCACTTTCTATGTGCAAATCGGCATGCACATCTCGTTTGGAGCAAGAGAAATTCTCGCTTTTAGAAGAAAGAACGAAAGCAAGTCCCCTCCAAAACTGTCCAGCTTTATCTGAGATAGAGAGATTTGGAAGCTGTTTGAAAGGCTGCACCATACGTTTCCCGCTTGGTCTTGGCTCTGATTGCACTGATTGTTCCAAGTTGTTGCTGCTCAGACTAGTTTCCTAAAATATATTACCATATATTACCTCTTTAAGGATTCACACACTTTCAAGCAACTCTGTATATGCCCTCATGATGTTCAGGTCAAGTTTCTCACAGATAAAAAAAGACAGACCAAAAACAAAAAAATACTTAGACTAGCTTAAATTGTGCAAAGTAACTTTTAACATTTTTAACTCACAAGGTCCCTTATGGACTTCGAAGTTATGTCGCTTTTACAGCACTGTCTATGCTTTACTCTTGTTTAGTGTCTTTTGAGTATCTCTGCCATGATGTCTCCTGTGGCTCTATCAGCTAGCCCTGTCGCTGTTGCTGTGTGGTGTGGTTTTGTAAATCCATATGGAGTTATCGTAAGAGATAACCACATAAAAACCCAAAGCTACTCTGATACTACTTTGAGCTAGATTATGCTCCCTAAAAATAATCATATATTCCTTTAAATTAAATTGAAACTGATGTTTTAACATGAAGAGAAGCTTCCTGATGTTGTTAGCTTCCTGATGTTTGCTAGTTTTAGTCAGTCTTTAGACCAGACCGGCGTAGTTGGACAGGATAGCCATGGTTGGCTGGTGCCTCCCATCACCAGGACGAGACTTTGTGGCCACAACTAAAAAGAAACAAAGAGTGACTTGCGACTTTTGGATTTATAATCAACACGAGTTCCTCAAATGTAAAACATTATGTTATGTATATGGAAGACGGAAGATGGAATCCTCATAACCTTTACAAATATGTAAAGACATTTATGAGTTGTTCCAGCTGTGGTTCTCTGGCTTTTAATTTTTTTTTCCCCCCTTCAAATTAGAAGATACCTTTCTGAACACATGTAGCTTCACAGCATCCCTCCTTAAATTCCATATTCGTCGGTGCAAGCAGACATCAGTGGGACTCCCTAGTGAAGTAAAAAACATATCCATGAGCCTTCACTCCACTGCCCACGCATAAAGCTGACTTTGAAGTGACTAACTGCTGCAAGGGATCAAACACAGTTCCTCGCTGTGGTGTCCAACTGATTTTACCCCTTCACCTCATCAATAGGTTCATCTGTCATCTGATTAGACATTTCAAGACCTCCTACAAAGAAGCAAAGCAAGCCAGATATGAATGGTATTGTAATTAGAGCAAACAAGTATGTTTTAAATTCATCAGGGCTGGATCCAGGCTATAAATGTGCACTTATGTTTTTCATACTAAAATCTTATTCTACTCCAGGTATTTTGATGGCACCTGTTAGTTTCTAAGAAGTACTAGACATCAGTGCAGTAAGGCTGAGCAGTCTCTGTCAATGGGCTCTTTCTATCTGTTTGCATGTTTGCGTCTCTCTCAACGTATGCTGTTCCTGTCTCTCTCTTTTGTGTCTCATACACTGTATATATCTGTGTGTGCGTGTTAATGTGTCTGTCTAGGTGGGGAATCTGGGTCTTCTCTTCATGTTGCTGTTCTTCATCTATGCAGCTCTGGGAGTTGAGCTCTTTGGAAAACTGGGTTAGTGTGTGTGCGTGTGCCTTTGTGCACATGTATGCATGTGCGAGAGTGTGCGTGCACGAGCACGTGAGTGTGTGCATGCATGTAAACCACGCTGAAGCTGGAATGCGTGCATACTGTATACTTCTGCTGACACCGGTGAGATGTGGTGAATTACATAACAAGAATACTTTTCGTTGACTTGCATACGTTAATTATGTCTATCAGTGCTCTTGTCTACGCACAACTCCCGCTCCTCTTCCTCCATGCTTTCCTCTCCTACACCTACCACCTCTAACATTTTTTTTTTCAAACTCTTTTAGAATGTTCAGATGAGAACCCATGTGAGGGTCTTAGTCGCCACGCTACCTTTGACAACTTTGGCATGGCTTTCCTCACACTCTTCAGGGTGTCCACCGGTGACAACTGGAATGGGATTATGAAGGTTAGCGTGCTCTCTTCCTCTCCTCTGGGAACTTTTAAGAAGATGGATAAACCGCAGTGTGCATGTTTGTGTTTGTGCCAGGTTTGTGCATGTGTGTCTTAAAGCATTAGATATGAGGCTGGTGCAGCATTAGGAAGAGAGCAGATCACTGTTTTATGACAGACTAAGAGCTGCTGACACTAGAGTGCATATTACTCTTCTGTGACAGGCTCAAGGTCTCTGATCGCGCTCAGATCAACATCTCCCCCTGTTGGAGATGAGAAGAAGTACAGGGCAGTAGTATAGAACGTTACACAGTTACCTATTGTAATTTCTTGCTACTTACATCATCTCCTTCTGCCTTCATTGTCCAGGACACATTGCGTGAGTGTCGCCCACATGATCGCCACTGCCTCACCTACCTGCCCTTGATCTCCCCCGTGTACTTTGTCACATTTGTCCTCACGGCCCAGTTTGTGCTGGTCAATGTGGTTGTCGCTGTTCTGATGAAACACCTAGAGGAGAGCAACAAGGAGGCACAACTGGAGGAGATGGAGGAGAAGAGGGAGAGGGAGGAGGCCTTGCAACGCCTCAACGCAGCGTCTGTGGGTGGAGACCTGGAGCTAAACACACCTGCACAGGTAAAAGAGAGGCACGGTTCATATATTTCTGCCTGGAAGATGAGAACGGAGTGGAGGTGAGAATAACAGTGACAACGGTGATCATCTCACGTGGCAGGTGCAAGTAGAGGATGAGGAGTGTTCCCATGGAAACCTGCTGAGCATGGGACGGGTGCTGTCTCTTCCCAGCGACAGCTACGCTCAGCCACTCAGATGCTCCACTTATACTCCTGTTGGCCACGAGGCCTTATGTGGCTACAGCTACTCAGGTAATTTACATGTTTATAGCCAATTGAATTAAGGAACAGTTTAGAGTTAGAGTAACAACTAAATGACTGCTGTGAAGATTATTGCTTCTATGAAAAGATTGAATGGCAGCTGAGATGTGATGTAGTACTGTAATGAAACATGCAAATTAGGACTAATATCAGTGAAAGATATTGTTGGTTTTGCAGTAAAAAAAAAATAAAAATCTTGGTCCAAGGTGTCACCTTGGAAGTTTTGAATAGTGGTTTTTGGCTGTTCGTAAAACAGTCATCACATCAATACTGGCCATGCCCTGTTGCGATTAATTTGGTATATTCTGTACCGGTGGAAATGACCTTGAACGGAGGAGATAACACAAATATTTCATGAAAGTAAACCTTCGTGGAGACGATTGCTGCATTTGTTGCTCTCATTCCATCTTCAGGTTTTGAAGTTGTGATTTCAGCAGAAAAAGCTTTCTTTTTTTTTAAGTTGAGCGACAATGATGCTACAGATAAGAGTGACAAAGTACAAACACTTTGAACAATTTTTTTTAACAAACCTTTTTTAATTAACAAAAAATGAGCATTATATAGTTAAGTTTGCAATGATAAGGAAACAGTGGTCTAATGACACTGAATTTAATGTTTTGTACAAAATGTCCTAAACATGGAGCTCTAAAGGCTGCGGGCTGCCAAAAAGAGTCTTGAAGGACATCACTATGAGAAGTGGTTGTATATGTTAATGTGAAATAAGGAATGGAGCTCACAGCTGTGATGTGCATACACAAGTACAGGTGGAGGAGGAGGAGGTTCAACCTTGGCTGCTCCAGAAAAAGAGCATCCACTTTACTCTTTGATGCTACCAGATAAGATTGGTTGACTCTGTAGTTCAGAAGGTTAAGAAGTGTGCTATCAGTAAGCAGATTATTGGATCATTTCCTTCTCTAGTCTTTTATTAAAGCTGCAAATACCATCAACATATGGGCTAAATATGAAAGCTATTCTTAGTATCTTTAGCTGTTCAATAACAACCTGTTTTTAAAAGCTCAGTTGCTTGTTTGTTGTGCTCAGCTCTGAGCCAATTTGCCTGAGCAAAACATTTCTAATAAGTTCACAGATGCAGGATATACCTTTAATTTATATGGAAATGCATAGGTCTGTGTTGGAATAGAAAAGAAGAATAGGAGTCTGATATCTTAAACACACTCATCCCTGCTGTTCAGATGAAGGTCGCCTGAGAGTTCATTTGTGCATTAAGATATGAAACATTCCTCTTTAAATTGCATGTTGATTATGAAACTTGAATTTAGAAAAACTAAAAAAATAATAAGAATAACTGATTTGCGAGGAGAGTCCGGCCGATAGTCAAACCTCAGATCCAGGAGGAACAATGCGGTTTTCGTCCTGGCCGTGGAACACTGGACCAGCTCTATACCCTCCACAGG
>JBAMYA010000001.1:12325643-12366910 GCA_037176975.1 Arrhamphus sclerolepis | reverse complement strand
AGATAGATAGATAGATAGATAGATAGATAGATAGATAGATAGATAGATAGATAGATAGATAGATAGATAGATAAACACACAGAGTGACTTTTTTATGCTTAAGATACAACAATTTTGTTATCTGTAGCTTCTTAGTTTTAAATAGGACCATGGACCATTTTTGGCTCAATTCATATGCATTTCAATTTCTTTGGACACATCTTAAGAAGCACCTTTGATGGGATTATTTTGTAATCAAACATTTTCCAAAAATCAAAAATAAAAGTTAATTAAAGAAAGAGCTATGCAGCATTCAGGATTATTTTATGTTAATATAATTTAGAAAATAGCATGTTATATTACTATATAATGTTTTATAATAATTGCTTAAGTTTTTATACAATAAAAATCGATATATTATATATTTTATATTATTATTTATATATCAGCCTATATTATATTCGTATTATTTATTATCATATTGTAATATAGAATAATCTAAATAATAATTGAAAATAGATAACAAGAAATGCATGTGTTCCACCAGCAATGCACTGTTTTGTCCATATGTTCAGACTGTATAATGAAAATCCTGACTTACCAACATTACCAGAGGCCTTCCAACAGCAGCCAGACTCTTCTTGGACAGTTACAGAGAGGTTTGAGTCTGTATTACCAATTAAGTAGTAATACAAGTAGTAATACTAATACAAGGACCTCATCTCCGCCTCCAAAGACTAAAACTTCTGACCCCAGGGCAAGCAGAATCAACTCAGAGCAAGGAGGAAAACCTGAGCACAGCTGAGTTTTGAGACCACTTTGGCTCCACCCACTGTTAGTTTTGTGCTCCCACAGCAGCTTGACTGCGTGAAATTAAGAGCACTGAATTTGTCCATTAAAAATCTGCTCATATGAATCTGTTTATTGAAGCTCAGTCTTTTTTGATAAAATGTACTTCAATGAAACTGCTTTTAATAAGGGCACTGGAGTCACAGAATCTTTTTTAAATCAAAGGAAACACACATGAATGCTCCAGACCTGCAAACTGCCAAAATCTTATACAGGTTTGTACACCTACTGATGATCAATTCATCAAGGGCTGGTGATAAGCAGCACCTGGTTGCCATTTACTCTCTTAAATCCTAGCAGAAAGGGGTAGTTAGTATCGCCCACATGTTTTTTGGCTTTATTTTTGTTCAACAAATAATGGCTTGGTGAAAGAAGTTATAAGCTGTTGTTCTTTTTTCTTTCTTTTTTTGTAGGTTTTTATTTTCATAAAACTTCAGTCAAGGGTATGTAAAGATGATTAAAGGTTTCATAAACACAGAGCATAGCCACCAGAGTTTTTAAATGAAATCTTTATTTGATTTAAATATTGTCCAGATAATCACTGACGGGTTAACGAAGTTGTTAAAACCAAATCCATGTTTAGAAAGTAGAGACTGTAAATTATGACTTGCACACATTCGTGGTTTTTATTTCAAAGTTCATCTTTGGTTTCCTTGTCTTTCCTTTCTCTCTCTTCTCTTAGGGCCTCAGCATACTTCTTCCTGTCTTCATCCTCCTAAAAACACAAAGGAAACAATTCTATTTATATCAGAAAGAACACACTCACAGTTCTAAAATCTGGTGGCTGACAGATAAGTACAAATGATTTACCTTAACTCTATATTTCTTTGCTTTCTCCATTTCTTTCTCTACAAATCGAACAAGATTCCCCAGTTTCCTTTTCCCAGTGTAGACCACAGCCTGACAGACACAAAGATGACATGCTGGTATGAAGTCACTTCAAATGAGGGGACTAAACCTTTGTGTATGCACATACAGTGACTGCAAAGGTGGCACCTTGTTCCATCAGCATGTGTCTAGTGGTAATGCATTACAGTTTGTTCAAATTCAATATTATGTTCATTTAAGTCACTCTAGGTAGCAATAGTATTCATGACCATATGGGGGCATATAGATCTGCTGTGTTGTCTAATAGAGGTGCACATTGGAACATGTGAACTTTCTTTGGATTTCTCTGCACCCATGTGGTCATAAGTAGGAATGCTACATGGTCTAAGTGTCTATTTGGGATGTGACAACTTGTTCTGAGGGAGAGAATAAAAATTATTCTCCATTGCAGAATAGATCTACTTTACCCTCATTTGATCAGGAATTTGATCTTTGTATTTTTTTTTCAGACAACATAGCACTTTGAATTTTTAGATATGTAGTCCCTCTTGTCGTTTAAAAATGAACAGTGTGACGATTAATCCCAATCTGAAGCACGCAAAACACCCTGAAAGCTCATCAGTGCAGAGATACTTCATACCCTCTCAGCATACAGAGCAGGAAACAGGCAGAGTGATGGGTAGGCTCCCTGCATCGACATGTTGATGTCATTGGCGGAGGCATCGATACGAGAAATGACCACATCTTCTTGCTCCTTGAAGGCTTCAGCTAGTTCCTCCCACAGAAGAAACAAAGCATCTGACTTTTGACTGTAGGGCAGATCTGAAATATACACAAACTTTGGTTTAATTATGTGTAATATCTATATCGTATTGACGCCACAGTTTGTTTATACCCGAAACACACATTAAGGTTATACGTCGTAAACTCAATTCTACAAATTTGTGGCAACTTTGAGACTATAACTTTGTGATTTTATCTCTAAAATAAAATTTAGATAAATAAAATTTGCTTACTATAAGCATGTGAAATCTGGAGTTTGGAGACAAATATTACTTAAAAAAATATTTTTTATTGTAACCATTGTAAGAATTATTTGCACTTTAAATATGTTGTTTTTGGTTTTTTTTTAAATAAAAATTCAGTGAAACATTAAAGCATGAATTTACTGTGAACATACTGTTTGTAGAACAAAAGTACTTCAGGCAAAACTAATGGAATCACAAATCTTGGAGGATGTTCATTCAACTGTTTAACTTTATTGGAAATAAACTAATCACAGACATTGTTCAAAAAGTTTCTTCTTGTCTTCTTTTCTTAATTATGTACTATTGTTCTTATACTCAGACAAAGGTATGGTTTATGTTTAATTATTGACCTTGATATGTTTCAGCTGATCATCACCATACCTTTGTCTGAGAACAAGAACAATAGTACGTAATCACAGACTTGTCACAAAACTATTTTCATTTAACATTCCAACTTCCTGTCTTAAAGAAACATTAAAAAAAGAAAAGAAAGAAAGAAGACTGTTCAAATGAATCAAAGTTGTTTTTATGGATCAAGTAAAGAAAAAAAACTGAATTCAATCAATTTTCGAGGAAAATATGGAAATTGCTCTGTAATTTCTAGTTTTCATACAAACACCTGCATCAGATTAAATCTGCCTGTTCTGTTAGTTCAGTCCTGCCTCAGAGAATTCAAGTTGTTATAAAAGCTAGAGGTGGCGCATCGAAATTCAAGTGAGGTAATGTTCTTTTTTCTTTTTCTTTTTTTTCTTCATTATTTCATGATATTCATGATATTGAGTCATTACATATTTTTTCCTTTTCTTTATTATTTAAATGTGACTTTCTTTTTTCTTACCTACTTACTTTCTTTTCTTTCTTAGCTTTTTTTCTACATTAAAGAACTGAATTCAATTCAGTTCAATTCAAAAATACTTTATTAATCCCCAAAGGGAAATCAATAATAAATGAGTACCCTCCAACAGGATTGATTCTATAATTTTTAAGGTTGTAAAGTGGCTCAAACTCCCTGCCGAGGTGGAAGACTTCTCTGTTTTTACATTAAAATAAAGCATGCACACTTACAGAAAAGGACAAAAACGGTCTTGTGAGGGTTAAAGACGACTTTCTCCAGATTCATTCCCACCAGCTCCTTCACAGGCTTTTGGTCCCATCCTTCAGGAATCGGTTCGCTCTGCATCTTGGGCTGTTTAAAGAACAAAAATACATTCACTAGTAAACCATAGCCCTACGTCTCTGCAGAGTAGAAGTAAAATTGCTCTACCTTAGCATTTCCCTCTATGTAGGATTGGCAGAACTGGCTTATGGTTTCTGTGTCCAGGGTTTCAGAGGGCAGGTGGTAGGTCACATGATCTGTCAGGTTGACCAGCCGGATGAGAGGAGCCTCAAAGTTACGAACCCGAAAGTACTCCATAAGTCTGCCGTTACGCGGTTCGTCCACATTCACCAACACAAACAAAATCTGAAAACAGACAAACTTTTGTCAAGATCCACCAAACAGGTGCTGCAGTTTCAATTTTGAATTTTAGCCACCAAAGGGACATATTGTGCCCCCTCTTTTTTTTCTAGGTATATCTGTTTTGAATATGTATAATAACTTTACGAAGTTCATCAAATGCTTTAGATTATTAAAATGGGTAAAGATAATTCTACAGTGCTCTGGGTCTGTGATGTCACAGTTCCTCACTGAATAAAAAAATGGATAAAATAAAGTAAAAGAACATATATTAATTATGTGTTTGTGTGGTTGTAACTATTTTTAGTATATCATCTGGTTATGACTGTTATGCTAATATACAAATAGGGATCTGAGGAGGGACTGAGCTGGGATACGTCATAGGCTTTGGGTGCACAGTTAAAGTAACACCTTTAGCTGTGATGGATTTGAAATAATAACGATGACTGTCCTCTGACGGAGCCCCATGATTGTGCGTTGTGTACCTTCATCCTAAATGCTTCCGCAGCACTGCTGAAAGCAGAGGAAATCTCTGGAAAGTCTGCAGAACTTTTGTTAATAAACAGGAGGGCATGGTTTAACACAGGGGCGCTTAGGATCCGACTGGCTGTCTGCAAGAAGAGAGAAAGAGAGAAGCATTCATCTACTCACGCTTATTCATGCTGGTATGAATTTAGCAAGATCAAATGCAGGAAAACTCAACAGATGTTTCACACCCAATTGGCCACATCTGGCTTACTGACGTGGCATTAACATGCAGGTAAAAGAAAAAAAAAAACAAAAAAAAAACTAGCAGTTCCTTAAATGCCCGCTGGAGCAGAGCACCCAACAGCAGCCACCATGTCTGAAGGTTGCTGGAGAAAAGCAGAGCATGTCTAGCTTGTCGGCTACTGGTCCTGGCAGAAGCCAGAGCAACTGGTACCACCAGCTGGACCCATCCAAACTGACTAACCAGCCCTTCTATGCAGTGGTTGACTGGCTACCGACAGAGCTCCAGAGACCTCCAGATCATGGTCAGAGTAGGAATGATGGATGGACCAACAAACATAGATCAGGGCTTCTTATTCACTCATTTGTTCATTTTACATGATTGGCAGCATTTTACCTCCAGAAAAGTTACTAATTTGATCATGTAGCCAAATTACCACTAAACTGTTAGTGGCTGTTACAGTTACAGTACCTGACCATTATATTCAGTGACCAGGTCCATCTGGTAGACATAGATAAAGTTGATCAGCTCCTCTTTCGATGTCTGAGGACTCATTTTGTATGAATAGATGAGCTTAGACTGCAACGACACACAGATGCAGTCATAGAAACACAGTTCAGTTGTTATAGGCTACATTCAAAATATGACATAAGTGTAAATCCATGTGGTGTTCATAAAAAACTTCAAGTCACACTTTATATTTCTTTAAACATGCATGTAATACACATCATTTTAACTGACTGAGAAAATGGTGGTTTACACCCATGTAAATGTGTGTAAATGTTTTAGTAAGTACTTTTTTGAACAGCAAAACAGCATCATGTGTCACGCCGTATTTACTGATGACGTCATCATTCTGCGTCAGAGCGAAGCTGACGTCAGGAAGGTTGATTGCTGCAGCATAGAACACCTGGACATACTCGTGGTTCAGCTCCTACACGTGGACACATGCACAGATCATTAAGCTCGAGTAAACTCCCCAAATCAGAGAAAAGCAGCTGATTTTCACCTTAAAGAACCCAACCACTGTCAGCTCCTCCAAAGCCTCTGATAGACTGAGATCAGTGATGAGGTCCGCTGCTGACCCTGCCCTCCTTTTCAGCCAGGTCAAGATAGAAGCTGAGTTTTGAGGAACTTAAACACAATCCAGAAAAACAAATTACTTTTAACATCTCCCAAAACACAACATTCAGCTGAGAAACGCCACATACCAAAGTTGCATGTGATGACATTATTATTACTATTTGACATATTTATTATTCCAGTGATTATTAGGCGGGGCCAATGCGAGGCATGGAGCCCCACCTATTACTATTTGACATATTTATTCCAGTGATTCTTATTATTATTTTCCCGTGTCCATCGTGATTTTTGACGGTTTTCACAGGCCGCAATTTTGAGAAAAACCCAACAAAAAATACATCAAAACGACCAGCTCGGTCAGGATCAGTGTGCTATGAGTTTTGGTAGCATTCCATCAAACGGTTTTCACGTAAATTGCGAAAAACAAGGAAATTTGGCCCCATAGGAATGAATGGGATTTCGAAGAATTCTGGAGAAATCAGGCCAAAACCCAGCCCTCTTTTGGACCTCTGTAGCTCAGCCATATTTCATTGCAGAAACACCATTCGAAGTTTAAACGGTTCACGAGACTTTGAACTATAATACTTTGAACTATAAGATTGGACTTTTTGAGAGAAAATGTTAACGTTAAGAGACAAATGTCCACATTTGGGGACGATAGTGGACATTTTCTTTGGAGCGCTATAGCTCAGCCATATTTCATCGCAGAGACACCATTCAAACGTTAAACATTTCAGGAGACATTGTACTATTCATACTTCGACATTTTATCATTTTTTAACAGGCAGCCCGATTGACCCCGCCTTAAAATTTCTCCAAAATTTTCTAGTTTTTCTTTACACTTCCAATTTACTGGTCACATGAGCAGTTGTGCTGTAGCATGATCCTAATCTTTTTATGGTACATACTAACAATAACTGCCAGAACAGTAGGTTATGAACTGAATGCTACTCTATTTCTACAGAATGCAGTGTGTAGTTTCAAACGTGGCAGCTGTTTAATTATCCTTTTTTATTGCAGAATCATCTTTCTTTTGACCACAGTTGTTTTAAAAGCCGTATTTAAGAGCTTACCAGTGTTGCAGTGATAATTATGATAAATCTCTTAACTTTAAATGAAGATTTATTTTAATCTAAGTCCAAATTCTACTCATTTTACAAAGAGTTGTCTCTCTGTAGCTGCGGTTTCCATACATTCTGTGGCTAACAGTGTCTCCTAATTTACCAAATTCCTATGCATAATTTCAGACCAGAGGAACAAATTAAAATTTGATCCACCTGGAATAAACTGGTACTGAATTTATTTATTTTTTAAATTATTACCATTTCATCAATAGACAGCACAAGAGGATATTGCCTTGTACATACCAGGGCAGGGTACAGGGTTGTGAAAATCTCCAGAGCGATATAGTCTGATCATGGGGGGCCCTGTCACATTGAGCTTTTTAACCAAGTCCTTCTCATTTGACGTATCTACAACTGCTAGTTTGACCTCTGACTCCCGAAGCTCTGCAGCAGAGTCTTTGAATACTGCCGACACACGATGAGCCTCTCCGGTCAGTGGAGAATCTGACAGAAACAAGAAGAAAGTATGAATAAGGATCTCATGAATGTTCGTCTACATGAGGTGGTCAGTTGACTTTAAGACATTTCAAAATCCATACAGCTACATAGTCACTTTTATTCTTAACCTATACAAAGTTTTAGATATAAATCAAGTTGTGTGAGTGTCATATGGGTAACTTACAGAAGAGCACCAGCAGCTGCTTGTATTTTCTCAGTGCCGTGTGGAAATTTCTGTTTTCCAGTTGTAAAATTCCATCTTTCTCAGAGATCGTTTCGTCTGCATTTTGGTCAGACTCAGTGTCTTCTGCAACAGACAGGCAGAGACAAAAGGTCAACACAACCAGCAGTATCGAGCTCTTCATGATAGATCAGCTACAGTCTGACAAACTGAAACAATGGGACGGGAAGGGACGTTGGGAGTGGTGAAAGGAACGACCTATATGTGAGTATATGTGTATCGGTGTTCAACTGATAGTTGTGAATGTTTTTGTTATCTTCAAAGGAGACTCACCAGTCTGTTGCTGATTAACTTTCCTATCTAAACCCCTCTGTACATCAGCTATTGGTTGCTGTTCATATCAGTTTATTGCTGATATCTTTATACCCTTTACCTAAGAGTGTAAGGCTCAACAAGTTCAAAATGGAAGCACAATAGAAACTGTTTCAAAATTCATCAGATACATATAAGCTAATGGAACTTTAAAATCTTTTTGAAAAAATAAATAGATAAATTTAGTTTGGGCCTCTTAGAGGCACGTAAGAAGCCTTTGTGTATTGAGTTAGCAAGTTCTCCGCTTCATTGAAATGGTTTTCTCCAGGAACTCCAGTTTCCTGCCACAGTTCAAAAGCATAATGGCGGTGCTGATCGATGATTCTAACTAACAAACCAAAAGTTGTGAGGCTGTGTAGATAGAACATAAAGACAATATCAGATGTTGAAACTGAGACATTTGACCATTTCATGAAAAATATTAGATCATTTTAACTTTGATGGCAGCAACAGAACTCAAAACAGCTGGAACAGGACGATGTTTACCAGTGGTCAGGTCTTTTTAAAACCTGTAAAGGTCTGGGCAGTGAGGAGTGAACTTGTTTTAGGAGAGTAATGTTGTCCTCTTCTGATGCAGGATTCTCGCTGCTCAACAGACCTGAGCCTTTGTTTCCAGATGTTTAATTGTATGATGTGCATCATGTTTTCTGTTGGTGAAGGGTCTGAACTGCAGGTGGCCCTGCGAAACAGTGCTGTTGTGATGGATGCAGTTTAGCATTGTCTTGCTGAAATATGCAAGGTCTTCTCTGAGAGAGATGTTTTCTGAATGGGACCATATGTTGTTCTGAAACCTCAGTGTGTTCTTCAGCATTGATGGAGCCTTTCCAGATGTGTAAGCTGCCCATGCCATAGGCATTAATGCAACCCCAAACCATCAGAGATATCTACTCATCTTTAGTCTGCAGGACAGGGCATCCAAAAAGAATTTCAGATTTAGATTAATTGCACAACAGTTTTCCATTTCATCTCAGGCCATTTTAGATGAGCTTTGGACCAGAGAAGAAAGTGGAGTTTCTGGATTGTGTTCACGTGTACCTTCTTCTTTGCATGATACAGCTTTAACTTGCGTGTCGATTGCACAGGAGACTATTCACAAACAATGATTTCTGGAAGTGTTCCTGAACCCATGCATCATGCCTGTGTTTAATGCAATGCTGCCTGAGGGCCTGAAGATCACAAAGACACTCCTCCTCACTCTTCCAATCTTTTTGATGATCATCCCAGCGGCTCAGCCTCTCTGAAATGCCATTTTATACCGTCTGACCTGATTCCAATTAGCCTAATTGGCTGTCAAATCCATTGGTTTGCCCTATATGTTTTTTGTACTTTTTCACTTTTCCAACCTTTCATTATTGTTCCAGAGTTAATAGTTTCCATAAGATGGTAAAATGTCTCAGTTTCAACATCTAATGTGTTCTTTCTGTTTTTTAGGGAATAAAATAAGGGTTTATGAGATTTGCAAACCTTTGCATTCTCATTTTATTTATATTTTACACAGTTGTCACAATTTTTTTGGAAGGTGTTATAATGTACATGGCTTTATTTGCCTCTCATCCAGTCTCAGTTGGGATTAGCTCCAGAGGACCCCAATGGTTAGCTTGGCTTTGCTTAAAGAATGGACGAGCAGCTAGCCTGGATCTATCAAATGCAACAGAATCTGCTCATCAGCTTCACTAAGGATCATAAATCATACAATCAATTGCTGTCTTGGTTCAGCCATCAAGAGTGATAAAAAGCGCTCAAAGCAGGTCAAAGGTGTAATTTGCAATCAGATGCTTCAGAAGTCCAACGACATTTTGGGAAAATGCTTCAAACGCTTTAAAACATTAAGGCAAAGCCTACAGTGCTGGCAGCAACAGCTGAGTAAGAGCACTGTTAATGCTAATGAGATGGATTCAGCTAAAGCAAAAAGAAACAAATATTGTCAGTGTTGATGTGTTTTTGGTTGACAAAGAACAGCAGGAAGGTCCACAGTTGAAATCTCATCTGGGGCCTTTCTGTGCCACTGTGCATAGTTGTTTGTCCTGTTTGTGTCTGTGTGACCTTGTGAGGACTCTAAAAGCTCTGACCTCAACTCCACTGAGCAGTTTTGGCATGAACTGGAGCAGAGATTGAGAGCTGGACCTTCCCATCCAACATCAGTGTCCAACCTTACACACTTGTGGTAAGATTTCAAAGAAGAATGAAAGCTGTTATAGCTGCAAAAAAATCTATTTAAAAGCAACATCATCATGGTCCCTGTTGTAGTAAAGGTCAGGCATGTGACTACTTCTGTCCATTTTTGAACTTTTGTTGACTTCAGTGTTGCATGTTTTAGAGCTGCTCCTCTTCCTATCCCCTCAAGCCTACTTCAGGTGGCTACTATCAGGTGTTATTGATGTTTGAAGTACAGAATTTACTCTATAAGGTGTTTGCGATTTCTCTGACTGATTAGATCTGTTCAGGTTGGAGGTAGGCTGAGCGATACGCTGGAATTAGACAAGGTCAAGTCCTGTGTTTATATAAAAATAATGACGTTTTAATCACACCAATGAAAGAGCAGCAATATCAATCAGTACAGAAAAGAATAAGTACAACAAATGATTTGATCATGTTAACTTAGTAAGGTCCCTAAAATGATGAGCTTTGTTCTGAAGTGCATTAAAATGGTAACACAGTAGAAAAAAAAATCAATGTTCATTTTATAAGAAAAATAGAAAATACAGTTAGATTTTTAAAAAACTTTTAAAAATCAGTAAAACACTCCTTTGATACCACTGTGCTGTAATTCATGCTCTCTTGGCACACATGAAGTCTGATTTGTAAAAATGTCTCCTTATTACACAGAATCAACACCGATCATCACAAAATTCAAAAGTGCAATACTCAGAACAGTCAACAGTCAGCCTTCTTCCTCATTATTCTGTCATATTTAGGCTATAGACAGCAACGAAAATGCCATAACAACCACCAACCATCTCACTGTCAAAGATAGTGTGATCATAAATATGTACTGTTGAGGATCTTACTGGTACCCAACATTGTATTTTTCAAAAAAGTAGCTATTGTGAATTTAAATCTCCATCTCTCTATCAAATTTCCATATGTTCTATGTGCTGTGTACATTTTAAGTGGCACACTTAAATAAGAGCCGCTTGCATTTACAGTTTATAAATTTACCCGTGCTGTTACACAATGTGTTGTGAGTTGGCAGAGAAAAGCAGCTGCTTTATGAATCCTGAAGGTGTCATCTTTCATAAACATACAGTTGATTTCCGCAGCGTGGACAGGAGTGATGTGCATCTTGCAGTCCACGTATCATTAATGGGATTAGACAGAACCCACAGAACAACCTGCAACGCAGATGTAGAATACATAGATTTAGCTGCTGAAGTCGGCTCAGCATGTGCACATTCAGATGTGTGTTTGTTCTGTTCTTACCCCATCAGAGCTAGAAAAACACATGTGCACCAAGCAGCAGTCCCAGGTGTATATGTGACTTTACTGGTGACAAGGTGCAGGCAGTGTGGACAGTGTACGAGACCAGGAGTGTCTCTTAGACACTGCACTAAGATGGGGACGGGCCGCGGCTGGGACACAACAGCTACAGTCTGAACTTGTATGTGGTTGACGGCTGGTGTTACACCAACTGCATCCAGAAAAGAGAAAGGAATATCAGGTTTTTTTTTAAAGCACATAGCAAATAGTAGTCAAGATGTCACTAGTTTAACTTGATACCTTGTGTAAGTGGATGGACTATGACTCCAGAGTTTTGAGGTGGTGGGCTCACGACAGTTGGCACAGAGGGTATGGTCAGCACAGGAAAAGGACCTGAGTGGACTGTCAGTAGAAACATTGAGATGTGTCATAATTTTAAAATACCTGTGTCTCAACTTAAACAACAGAAGAATGGCTTCACATCTCAGTTGTTAAATATAACAGATCAACTGTGCATCACAGCCACCACCTGGAGGAGACGGCTTATCTAAATTCCCATTTTCATTTCAAGAAGGCTTAAGACTAGGGAATGCTTTATGTGTTGAACACTTAAGGTTTGTGTCCATTTAGGCTACAGAGGAGACACACTGTTGAATTCAGAGACTTTGTGCTTTCAAACAATTTATAATTTTCGCAGAGCAAACTAGTGCTGTGAAAATAGAGTGGAAAGAATTTTGAATGGTGTGCCTGGTCTGGTCTGTTCAAGCTTTCTGTTTATTTGACCTCTTTTACATTCATATGTTCACAAGTTCAAAATATGTAATCTGAAAAAAAAAAGGAAAAACAAGATTTCTATTAGTTTCATTCATTTCATTATATTCTGCACAGTTCAGTTCTTGCACTATGTGACGTATGCCTCACTGTTTAAATTGAAGGTATTAAATTTATTTAAATTTGGCATCTATGATCAGGTGCTGTAGTGGCCCATTGCATTATGGAATACACCGTGAAAAATAAACTCTTCACATACTTTCATTAGATCTCACCTGCTTCTTGATAGGCCGGAGGAGGCGTGGCGGGGAACGTGTTGTAGGCAGGGGGAGGGATGTCCTCTGTGTCCTGAGCAGAAGGATGGTGACTGGCCTCTTCATACGAAGGGGGTTCCATTAGAAAACCATCCAGTCAAACAAGATGCTGCTGTGGAGGCAGAAAGAGATCTAGATAAGAGCAACATCAACAGCAAAGCAAGTCTCAAGGTTTATTTCAATCATTATTATTATTATTACTGTCCTTATATTGTTAAACTTTTTAGGGACATCATTGCTTGTTAAAATGTCTGATGATGGAATTTGCTTGTTTGCTGTGTGGAACTAAAACTGAGTCATAATGTCTGATGCAGGGTTTCCCCACTTGACTGGATCCAACAGCAACAACAATAATGATAATAGTTGTTTTCATACTACATGATGTCACACTTTACAATTCAGCGGCTGAGTCTGCAGCTCTGAGTCGAATGTGATAACATGAGTTCCTCTGACTGTTAAACAACAAGGTCTCCACATACTCACCAATCTGAACTCGAGCCAGGATTAGTACTACTACTACTAATTCTACTACTACAAAACAAACGCACACACACACACACACACACACACACACACACACAGTGCAGCAAGTTCAGTTCATTTCAGCTCTGTTTGATTCTATTTGATTTGATTCTATTCAATTCAGTTCTGTTCATTTGACCTAATTTCATTAATTTAATTTAATTCAGTTCAGTTAAATTAGTTAAATTCATTTCCATTAATTTTGATTCAGTTTGTTCAGTTTGATTCAGCTGCAGTTTAGATCAGTTCAAATGATACTGTTCACTCAGTCTAGTATTATAGTTCTATAGTTCCAGTCATATAACAGGACTATAATACTGGATACTGGAGGCAGGATATTTATATGTAGTAAATATCCTCTTTCTTCAGTGTAAGACACAACATTCTTTCTTACACACATGAACTTACTTATGAAAAGCATTCACGCATTTTTATTTGCTTTTGTTCGTAAAAAAAAAAAAAAAAAAAAAAAAAAAGATTATTCTTATCCGTATTTAAGGAGTTCAGCTTTTTTGAACAGGTCGTGTACTGTCGTCCCCGAATTACATTGTCAATACAGGATGTACCACTGAACCAAAGTAGCTCTAAATCATACACTCACCTGGGACACGTCTCTCTTCCTGTGTAAACACATTCAAGCCCTGGTATCTGAGTTAAACCGTCTCAGACCTGCCCTCTTCATATAAATACGCTGTCCAAATACAGCCCCAAAGATAGAGGCTTTCCTATCCACTGTTTAAACATTAGAATGTGTGTGACATGGTTTCAAAGAGCAGTGGTCTTACCTTGAATTAGAAAGGAAGTGTGACTGGCAGGAGGAAACGCGTACCATGTTGATGGCAACTGTGACATCACAGCCAGTTGAACCTGTTCATTGCTGTATGGAATGTGAAATACGTAACTTGTCACACACTAAAACCAGTCCTCCCAGTTTCCTGGGTGCCGAGTCATAATGCTCGCAAGAAAATTGACCTTTTTTTTTTTTCCTGTTTCACATGACATTTTCTGATTTCAAGTTGGTTTTTATTATATTTTATTGTATTGTATTTTTTTGTTTCAGCTTTTAGTTTCACTTTTTTCATCTTTAATTTTACAGACATCATTAAAAATAGTGATCATTGGCTATTTGGACTGTTGATTTAAGAAGTCTTGCAGTAAAGATAATGAGTAAGTGTCTAATACAGCCTTAAAAAATAAAAAATAAAAAAATGTAGATGCTACAGGCCATTTTTTTATCCCCCTTTTTATTCAGTTGCAGACAGATATGGAACAGTTGCAACAAAAAAAAAATGTCGTGCAGGTGATCATATCTACCAAGTGTTTATATTTAGCTAAGGGCTAAATATGGTCTGTCACATAACAACAACTTGGTACAAATGCCAGGTTAATCTGAAAAACTCTAGATATGAAATTTGAAGTTCAGCCTGACAGAGAAAGTCCCACCTGTGAAAAGTTCTCCAGGAATAAGAGATACAACCTTGCTTCTTTCATTTATTGGCATATCTTCCTCCTCCAATGACTCCCTGCCTCGCCACCTCTAAATTATTTGCTGATTCATGGAAGACCCGTTTCAGGCTGACCCTCGTGACACATTTAGAGATTAAAAGAAAACCCAACCTGTTACCAATGTACTGAGTCTATGTTGTTTTGTTCTGTTTTTGTTTTTTTTCTGAGGTTTTAATGTCAAATTAAACATGTATGAGTGTCTGAAACTGATTTCACAATCATTTTATAGGAAAGGGGTTTAAAAGGACAGAAGATGTTAAGAAGTTAAGAACCCATTCATGATAGTCAACAGTTTTAAACCTGTATCACTTTTATTAAGAAAACAGAAAGTCGCTGCGTTGATCTTAATTGGCCAGATGTTGTTATTACAGCTCATCTTTGGATGTTTTATTGGCCTGTCCTTCTGTCGACTCATCAATCTCCTGTAAGACAGAAAAAAAACAGATGAGAGCTTTTTGTCCATTGGAGAAATTAGATGAAAGAAATTAGTTGCCAAAAAAGACAAACAAAAAACCTTGCTATGATCATCTCTCTTGTCATCTTCCTCAGCATCTGTAGCATCATCACTACCAGCTCCTTCTTCATTTTCATCATCATCGTCGTCATCATCGTCATCATCATCATCCTTATTCTCATCACTTTCCTCCTTTGGCAAGACTCCTCCATTATCCAGGAACTTTGAAAATGTCTCCAGATCCCTTTTTCCACTGTACTTGATTACCTGAGAGAGGAGGTGAGAGTATGAAAAGAAGAACTTTATACTATCTGTGCTGATGCATGTTTGTGTGTGTGTGTGTGTGTGTGTGTATACCTCTTTGCCACCAGCTGGGAAATATTGGATTGTTGGAAACCCGTCAATCTCAAGAGACTCCACCTCATTGGCAGTGGCGTCCATTTTTGCTATGATGATGTCATCATGGTTTGCATATTTCTCAGCCAGCTCTTCCCAGATGGGTGCCAGCTGCTTGCAGTGTCCGCACCACGGAGCATCTGCAGGCAGAAGTGTATTTAATGTTGAGGTTTCTGAAACACTCAGACTGATTATTATTAAAGAAGCACAATCTTCAATGTTCATAAGGCTTTAAATAAATCCACAAACTTGGAGAAAACAGCACATGCTGAACATACACGTCAAACAAATTGGAAGTTACAATCTAAGCTTTAATACCACAGAAAACCTTGAAAATATAATTTAAAAAATGAATTATTAATCTAATATTAATATATAATGTAATATAATTATTACTTTTTCCAAACTAAACATCTTCAGAGGTGCATGAAACGTTAATCAAGAAAATACTCTGCATTTTAATAGTTGTTTATTCATTTACTGTATATGTTTGTTCACAGTGAGGATTCTGTCCAAAGTTGGACCAGGCCTCCAGTCTGTGGCCATGCCTACAGACTGTCAAGCTACCAACAGACAGTTTGGTGGTGTGTTGATGGAAAAAAAGGTGTGCTGATTGCCAAAATTTGCAGATGACTTACAAAACTCCACAAAGACATTTTTGGCTGGGTCCAGAGCAACAGACTCAAAGTTCTTGCCCACCAGAACTTTAACTGGCCCTTTGTTCCAGTCTTCTGGGATCTCCTCGGACCGATAGTATGGCTGCAGAACCAAAAAGGTCAAAGTTACTGTGTCCAGCGTGACTTATGATAAGTGTGTGTTTGTGTAAGCGCTACCTTCGCCGTGCCATCAATGACCTCCTGGCACAACTGTCGCAGTGAACCTGTTGTCAGGTCCTCAGAGTCGATATTGAACTTATTTTGCGTCTCCATGCTGATGATGCGGGCAGTGGGGGCGTCGCTTTCAGACACACCGAAGTATTTCAGCACATGGGAAAGAGTCGACGTCACATCAATCTTAATGAAAAGCATCTATGTGACAGACGCAGGATTGTGTTAGTGTCACTGAAAAGGACATTTGTGGACAGGACTATAATGACAAATGTCCCCAAAACACCACATGCATACACCAGGTTATCACCTTTCCCTTGAACTCTTTGGCGACTGTCCTCATCTCGTCCAGCAGGCTCATGTGACTTTCCTCAGTGGAGTTGATGAACAGCAGGCTGTGTAGGCGGATGCGGGAGGAGAAGATCTTCTCTGCTGTCTGAGAATACACAAACACACACACAGACACACACCGAGCAATTTAAGTATAACCTCATTTTCTGGTGGTTAGTTTTCCAGTCATGTTTGGGAGTGTGTGTGTGTTACCTCCTGGCTGAAGCTGATGATCAACTCCAGGCTGTTTTCATTGATGAAGGTGGTCAGGTTCCGTTTGTCCAGTGTCCCATTTTCTGACAACCCGAAAGCTGCTCGGCCATCATCAAACTAGCAAACACATGTAGACTGATTTTAGGACATTTATGTGGTTAGTTATGTAGTTGCAGTTCTTTGATGAAATTTGGCATCTGGATCAGATGCTTTTTTCCCTGTCATTTTTTTTTTTTTTTTTTTTTTTTGTTACATGCTATGGAAAAGTGAGCATATTTGTATTTTGGCTGAATGATGCTAGCCCTTTAAGAAAAACATGACCAATAATAAAAATCAAATATACAAAGCTACATGTTTACAACAAGTTTTAACCTGACATGTGACATGTTATTATTATTATTATTATTTTTTGTCTTTTTGCAGTTGTTTTGTCCATATATTTATGATCTCCTTTGGGGTGTTTATGCTTTTTCTGTGTTCATTTTTATTTCTCTTTAATCTGTCTTTGGACTGTTCCTCTCTGTTATGTTGCTTGGTCATAAATTGTAATCATATTCAAATACAACTTCATGATTTTTTTTTCTATTTCTTGACATATCTTCAGCATGAGTTTCTTATAATTATGTTATTCTGTTAATTGCATGATTTATACTTATAGTTCATATAATTTATGATCATGAATTTGTGTGAATTCAATTTAACACAGAATGTAATAAATATAGTCAGAAATCCCTCAAAAACACCACTACATCCTTTACATTTGAGACAGGAAGTGACTACATCTCTGAGCAGCAGATGGCAGCAAAAGGTAACACAATCAAACCACTTGCTTTTCTTCTCGTACCTTTTTGAAGAGCACCACCGAGTTGTCTTTCACCTCATACTTCTTGAAAACCTCAGGAGACTCTGTAAGTGCAAACTCTGTGTCGGTCAGATCAAAGGCAACTTCCTTGAGCACCTTCGCTGCCTCGCTTTCCAGACTCTGCAAAAAGGAATTAGAGTGATGCAATTCTGTTATTTAAAATGTACACCGTCTTTCAAATAATAATAACTAAGAACATCCATGACAACTAGTGTGAAGAAAAGCAAAGTACAGTTTTACTTCCTCCATAAAAAATGTAAACGCCAGCAGGAATCAGATTCTGATGGTGCTAATAATCAAAGGAACTGGATTAACTATAAAGTATATATTTTATCTCTGTTCAGGTTGGTGCTCTGGAGTATTCAGCTGCGTGTTAAAACAATACCAAAGATGAAAGACATCACTAATGAGCTTAATGAAGCATCTGAAGGGCCATCCGGTGGGTCATTTACTGTAAGAATGAGTTTCTGATCTTCCTGGTAGATGGAATCCCAGCAAATTCACCCCAAAGACTAAATGTGAGATCTTACAGGCCTCAGTTAGTATCTTAAATGTTTATGTTCATGAAAATACAATTTAAAAAAGGCTTGTATGGAAGAGTTGCTGGGCGGGGAGCAGCTCTTCTCTAAAGACAGGATGGCAAGACATGAAAAGTAAAAGAACAGTTTGCAAAGTTGCATCTGAAGAACTCACAGAATTTGCAGAATAATGTAGAATAATGTCTTTATGACATACAAAACTAAAATGTTTGGACATAATGCATAGTGCTACATTTGATGGAAATGAAACACAACATAAGAGCACAAACACTCAGTATAAGTTATCAGGCATGGTGGTAGAGGAGGGATGATTTGGGCTTCTGAAGGCTGTGTCAGTCAAAGATTGAACAAAATGTGGTCACGGCTGATCAAAAAATACCAAGCAAAACCATAAAACTCCAACAGAATAGTTAAAAGAAAAAGTATTAAGGTTAAGACTTTGATCGAATGAAATTCTGTTGTAGAACTGTATGACAGCTGTGCATAAAAAGACGTGCACATTTCAGCGAACTGATGAAATGTTGTGAGCAAAAAGTCCTTTAAAACAATCTGAAGTCAGTGCTGTTGAACGTAGCTCTACAAACTATTGTGTAATTAGGGTGTAATTAGTTTTTTTTTATATTCTGGCTTTGGGTTTAGTTTTTGTTCACAAAATAACAGCATGTTGTCTTATGTCATATATTGTGTCTTCTTTGTGGTTTTATTTCCATATTTTAACCCGGTCCTGATAACACAATATTACAACTAAGTGCACTTTTTCCATTTGATCATATGAATGTATAAACTTACATCAAAGAATCCTACAACAGTGATGTTATGAGCATTGATGAACTCAGCTGCAGCGGCTGTAGAGGTGAGCTCCAGAGCACCAGGGCCAACTCGACGCTTCATCCACTGGACTATTCCCACTGCTGATCTCTTACCTGGAAAACAAACACCAACAAGTCACGTAAAGACAACAAAGCAAGTTTCATTTCAGGACTTCTAACAGTTGCAGTAGTGACATGATAAATGCTCTAAAACTGAAAAAATGAAAGTTTCCACCGTGCAACCGACCACTTACTGCATGCTGGGGCAGGTGAACATTCCCTGAATGTGAAACTACTTCTTTAAACACATATAATGAAATGATAGAATTATACAGTACCAAGAAGAACTGTTGCACTCATGCTCCATCTCACTGAGAACAATTTCGATATGTCTGAGACTGATTACCAGTGAAATCGATAGGCTGCTTGCGGTCTCCGTTGATGAACAGTTTCAGAGTGGGGAAGCTTCCGACATCAAACTCGTCAGCCAGCTCTCTTTCCTCTATGGCGTCCACTTTGGCCAAATGTATCTCTGGTTCCTCTTTCTTCAGTGTCTCAGCAGCCTCAGCATAAAGTGGCTCCAGCTCTTTGCAGTGGCCACACCAGGGGGCATCTATACATCAACACAAGCATAGTTTACAGCACGCTCGCCTGCCAAGTTACAACGTTTTAACCAAAGCAGACCTCTGATCTCTGTTCTGCCTCTCTCAAGTCGAGATACACATGGAAATAAGCTGCTGATAGCAGAGGTGGCAGTTGAGCTCAGCCTTTATCCCCTTTTATGCTCGTCTTTGCTCTGGTAATGTTTAGCTCATGTGTGGGAGAGTAGAAGCCCAACAACATCTGGACCAGACAGGCCATGTGAATGAACGTTTGCCCACTTCTATGACTTTTCCTCAAAGCTTTTACTTGTGTAAAATTTACAGCATAAAAGCTACTAAGTTAAAGTTTTTTTTTATTAAAGTTTGGAGTCAGATTTTATGTTATTTCTCACAGTTCTTTTCAGGTAAATTAGGTTTAGGGTTAATTCATTCTCTTTTCTGAAACAAAGAAATGCTCATTCATACTTCATATTTCTCTCTTTTTCTTCTTTTTTTTTCTTTTTTCTTTTTACATGATATCTTCATTGTGGTGGACCCTTCAGGGAAACATACTCACCAAGTCATTTATTTTTTAACACAAACTTTATACAGGAACAATCCCTTTTTAAGTCAACATATGTTATAAGGAACGTTATCGCTGCTAGACATAAAACACATATGATGCTTTCCAAGGATTTCTATAGTACAAAAGATCTTAAATACTGTAATAATGACCTGTTAATAATTAAGTACAGTTATTAGGATAACAATACTTACAGAATTCAACTAGTAAATACTTATTCTCGCTGAGAGCTCTGTCAAAGTTGTTGATATGGAGAACCATGACATCTTTCTCTTCTTCTATCTCAGTTGTTTTCTCCTTCTTTGGTGTCTCTTCAGTTTCCTCTGTCTCCCCAGCAGCGTCCTCAGTTTCCTCCTGTGATGTGTCTCCTTGCTGCTCTGTGTGGTTGTCAGTGTTGTCACTAGAGTCGTTAGCTTGGAGGCAGGAGACCCACAGCAGCAGGCCCAGCAGAGTGATGGACAAAAGTCTAAATGTCCTCATGTTTGTCTGTGTGTCAGCCGCTCCGGTACCTCTGCTCAGGTGTGAGGATTCATGCACTGCACCTGTCAGAGAAACTCCTACATTTATTTATCTACAATGGAGAGTGTGTGTCAAAATGTTACTGGCCTTCTCTCTTATCCAATCACATGTTACGCTTGCAGGGGACCCTTTTCAGTCCATGCAAGCCAATCAAATGGTGCCATGTAGATGTAGAATTGGGCAAGCTGTCACCAGATGCTAGTATTTATATACATCTTAATTTGTAACTTTTTTTGTTTTTTGGTCATTATCAGACCATCTTTGACCTATAAAAAGTCTGCAGGAATTTTGAAATAATTTGTATAATCGTAAACACACACACACACATACACCCCCAAAGTCAAACTCAGTGCATGTATTACCTATTACAGTGAAACTTTAACTTGTTTATGATGGCCAATTGATGGTAATTCCTATATGCTGTCCTTTAAAGCTGCTATATGTAAGAATTAAAATCAACACAATGAATGTAAGTCTATATATATATATATATATATATATATATATATATATATGTAGATAGATAGATAGGTAAAGAATACTGGGAACGTCTTTAGTAGCACCTTGTCCCACCAAAACTGATTTGATTCATTGCATTCAAGTGGAGAAGAGGTGTTGTCTTCCTTTATTCTATTTGCATGTCATATGTCCTGTGTGTGTGTGCAAACCCCGTCTTGATCAAACAGGAAACTCAGCTGGGTGACCAAGTCAGATTGTCTTGTTCGTGACCCCCTAAGTCAGGTTGTTAAATGGAAAAGCCACGAGCACTGGCAACAAACAGCCTACCTCACCACCACCAGCACCCTCTCCTGTCCAAGATGCTGAGGGACCAAAAAAGAAAAAAAAAAAAAAAAAGAAAAGAGGAAAAACTAGGGTCAAATTTGCATTTCTTTCCCTTGACAGAGATAGCAGGTTACAATGGTTTCACCACGGGTCGCACCATTGACCTGTACAAACTGCACATGAGACTCACTGAAAGACATTTATACAGTTCGGAAGGAGCTGAAAGTAAGAGAAAAAAAAGAAAGATGTCATTAATCTGGAATGAGATTTGGTAGACAAAAGGGACATTTTCATTCCTGTCTGATTAAAATTATTTAAAAAACCCTTAAGAGAAAAAGTCCAGGACACTATTATTACTTAAACTCTTCTTTCTTTTCATCTCAACTTCTATAAAATGGGATCCAACAGAAATAAAGCAACATGTGCATTTTAGCTGTAGGTGCTGGTGGCCCCTGCAGTGGAAGTGCTGACCCCTGAACTTTTGAAAAACAGGACAGTATTCCCTTTTAAACAGCACTGAAAAGGTTAAATTACTGAGGGTCACAAAGAAGATTTTTATCTGTTACTTTATTTTTTAAAAGGATGAGAATACAGTAAATCTTAATGTAGAAAATGGCTCTTATTTACGGATCATTTGCTATTCTTTCAACATGAGTACTTAAAGCATATGTTGTTGTTATTGGTTTTAACTGTGAATTTCCTTGATAACTGGAGATTCTGGTTCCTTTTCCACTGCAGCAGCACTGTTAGAAAGTCAAAAGTTTTCTTTAGTAAACACCAGTGAAAACAGTTCAGAGAGTCTCTTGAACTGAAGCTGTGAGCTTCACTGACTCAGTTTTACAGTACTGACTAAAATGTTGAGTGCAGAAGGCTACATGAACACCAGAAGAGGCTGCTGAGACTCTTATTTGAGTAAATTCACCCTTAAAGACAAGAAAAGACGTTGTCAGTTTCTGGTTACTTTTCCTTTTTATTGACCTTTTGTTTCACAGCTGTGAAAGACATGACTGGAAATGGTGTGTGTTTATTGCTGCATGTGTGAGTCAACTGTCAGCGTGTGGCTGAACTCCAGGTTTGAATCCCAGTTTGCCAGCAGATCGCTGAAGTCTGGCTCAATACTGTTGAGAGTATGTGTGCTGTGTGTGGGAGGATTATAGTGCACGTGTACGTCGCCGTTGGCTTGTGTGTCGTCCTGTGTAGATGTGCCCCCGTTTGTGCTGGTGGTGCCAGGTGTGCTGCTGAAACTGACCACAGAGCAGCGGGGGACTGGCTCAGTCCAGAAACTGAGCGGGAGATGCCTCTTGATCATCGGCTGCCCTGCGCTCTGGATCAGGCCCCTGTGGTCAAACAGTTCAGCCAGGGGCCCCAGACCACTGGTGCCTTTGGCGACGGTGACTCCTGCATCATCGGCACAAGTCATAACGTGGCTGTCTTTCCTGTTTGGACTTCCCTCCCTTGCGATTTTCAGCAGATCGTCATAGTAACGCAGGCGTCCACTGGTTGTGACAGAAACAGAGTCACTGTAGATGTCACAAGCTTCTTGATTCTCAGAGCAGCGACCGAAATACCGCTGGACGTCATGACTGATGAGGTCAGCAAACTTCAGCAGCCGCTTGGTCATATCCAGAACACTGTTGTCAGGGTTTACGAGAAACCCATCTACAGAGTCTTCCTCATCCTGCTGAGCCTCAGACTCCTCGTCTTCTTCTTCCTCTTCTTCCCTCTCTTCTTCATCTTCCCTCCTCGCTGGTTTATCTTTGAGCCTCTCCTCTTCATCTTCCTTGCATAGAGAGTGCTGGAAAATCATGGGGAAATAAGACGGAGTTGGAGCCTGGAAAAGGAAGTTCTTCATGATGCTTGTGGCCATGTTGGGTACAATTCTTTACAGACAAACACAGAACAGGGGAAAAAAATAAGACTCTAACAAGACAGTTGTTGTTATAACGAAGAAGCTTAATGAGAGCGGTTGGAAATGTCTCTCACCTTATGAATCAGGCTCCAGATTCAGCTGCGTCTGGTCTGGGTCACCAGTGGATCTACTTTTCTGTGCGTGCATATGCAATAGGCTACTGGTCCAACAGGACCGCCACTAAATATATAGCTGAGCGCATCAGCTGCAAACGTGTGCGCACTGTGTTGGAGCCAGCTTCCAGTACAAATATTTGCATGCCGGATTGGTCAAACACACGTTGTTTACATTATCACTGCGCAACCAGGGAGGGGGTCTGAGCCTAATGGACCCTCTGCTAAGGGATAATGGAGAGTTGCTACACACATGCACACAAACGCATCATTGCTTTTTTCCATCCCTGCTATTGGGCTAGTTAAAGGATAAAAAAGCATGAAATCGAATCATATGCTGTTTTGACTTTTAAAGGGGGAACACTCTGAACCGTAATCAGCCACCATACGCTACATGACGGCCTGGTCAGACACAATGTTCTGAATGTTATGCGTTTTATTTTCTTACGCATGGAATGCTTAAATAAAACATCAGCCTGAAGCATCCGCCTCTGCAACTTCTAATTATTTTTTAAGAGATGATAAAGTTCAGTTTCAGATCATCCGTTTCACTTGTGGACACTGACAGACTAGAATTTAAAAAAGAAAAAAAAAACACAACACAGTTTATAATCTGCAATAGTGTCTCTGGCACACAAAAATGGGCGCATCAATGATCAAGACCTATATTTGTTTTTTCAACAAATGAGCTGAAATCTTGTGATAACAGTTCATGTAGATTAGCACTATGAAGAATCGTCTCATTGTTGATAGAATCAAGATTAAATTAAACTAAAACCAATGTCGGTACAACTTATACTTACAGCCTGTGGCATCATGTGCAAATTAGTCTCAGTGAGATCAAGTCTCACTGATCAAATCCTACACAGCAAGTTTTACTGATGTTGACTGACAACTGTAAACTGGGTGTGTGTGTGTATGTGTGTGGAGGGGGTGTGTGTGTGTGGGCGCGCGCGCGTGAGCGTTATCAGGACACCCTGACTCTCCCGGCCAGCCTGTCATCAGTATCCCGGCTTCTGTGTTGATTTTCAGCCTAAAGATCAATAGCAGCAATATGTCAGCTCTCAAGAGCCGAGCAAAGAATTACACACGCTTTTAGGCACACAAGCACATAAACACACGCTCACACACACACTTTCAAATGCCTTTTATGGTGCATTCATTGTGCCAAGCTAAAAAACACATTACAGCTGTTACGTTTTATTATTTTTGGCAGTACTTGTTAACTTAAAAATAATTAGCCTTTTTGTTTTTGTTCAGCTGTACTCGTTTTTGTATCCTGAGGCATTAAACCTTCAGATTAAAAGATGTTTGACATATCAGGAGATTATTGCAGCCTGGAACGTGCAGGAGGCACAAGGATGCTCAGTTTATCTTTGGGGAAAAGTTATCTTTACGCAGATAACATTTACGCACATCAACAGTGCAGATTTTACATGTATAAGGGTCTGCAGAGACAAATGAATATGAATTTAAACAAAATATGTAATTTGACTTGCTGCTTTTTTGTTTTTTATAGGCCTAACTATTTGCCAAAAGCCATCTGAGTGATATTTATAGTAAGAGAAACAAAATGATTCAAAAACAACAACAAAAAAAAACTTTCATCCGTCATTTCTTACTATAAACATCACCTGAATGAAGTTTATATAAGGAGAAAGTAAGTAGGCTACTCTGATATGATATACGTCTGTAATAGTCCTAAAGTGACTGAGCCAGTGTCTGAACCAGAATCCAGTAAAATCTTCACTAATTAACTGCAGCAGCAGCAACAGTACCAGAATGTCAGAGATACATGCAATGGAGAGTGCAGAAAAGAGTTGAGTAAGAGGTGTGTAAGCAGGTAGGAGCAGGTGGAGAAAAGCATCAGGCATGATGTGAGATTCAGCAGAAGCTGCATGACATTTTAAAAAACAAAGAACAAGAAAAGAACGGCAGAGGTGATAATTGCGGAACAGTCTGCCCTTTAATCAGATCATCACACAACTATAAATTTGGAATCCTCTTCTTACTGGCTTTCACTCCAGTTTGAGCGAGATAACTTGGCTTTCTGCAGATTATTTCAGTTGTTTTTATTATTCTAGTACAGCTGTTCCGACAGTTTTTGTGGATATCATCATTACTCTGTTTTTATTCTTATAGTCAGATAGTCTGGTCAGATGAGTCCAAAACTGAACTCATTGTATGCCACAATACATACAGGATAGAGGATAAATAGCACTGCAGTTGCAGGAAAAGAAAAAAAATAAAAGTTGCTAGAATGGCCCAGTCAGTGGCCTGATTTGAATCGAATAAAAGAAATCTATGAAAAAAACAAACAAAAAAAAACTAAAGTGCATGAGACAAAATCACACCTGAGCAATGCATGCCAGTAGGTTGTCCATACAGGAGGCTTATCATTATTAATATTTTAATAATTAGTATTAAATGAATTTTAGTATGTATGTTCAATACATACATACACACGTAGCTGTAGATCCTAGTTTTATACTTCTATCTTGATCATTTAAATCAATCAAAAGGAAGGAGATTGAGGTGACAAAGGCCAAACATAGGGTGTTTTTGTTTGCATTTGTATGCTAGATTGTACAGCAAAGAGGGAGAGAATGATTTATACAGGCTGGCAAAGCAGAGAGACAGAGATGGGGGGACGTGCAGCAGGCCAGGGTGATTAAAGGCAAAGATGGAAATGTATTAACATGGTGTCCGAAGTGTGATGGGAAGATGTGGAAAGAATACTTTGAAGAGTTGATGAATTGAAGAAAATGAAAGAGAACCACGAGTAGAAGAGTCGACCGTTGTGGACCAAGAGGTAGCAAAGATTAGTAAGGCTGAAGTACTTCTACCTGCGGAGGTATGGAGGTGTCTAGGAGATGACAGTAAAGTTTTTGACTTGGACATTCAACATCTTAGATCTTAGAGAACGAAAGGATGCCTGAGGAATGGAGGAGAAGTATACTGGTGCCGATAAGAACAAGGGAGACGTGCAGAGTTGTGGCAGCTACAGAGGAATAAAGTTGATGAGCCATACAATGAAGTGATGGGAAACAGTGGTTTAAGGTAGACTAAGGGCGGAAGTGACTGCTGTGAACACCAGCATGGTTTCATGCCAATAAAAAGAGTACTGAGAGCGTTGGTAGAAGATCAGAAGGAGTTGTATTGTGTTTTTGTAGCTCGTGAGTGAATGAATGGGTCATTAACAGACTTGCACTTTCGAATCAGGTGAGTTGTAGCATGAAGCCATCTAAACATGCAGAATAACAGCCCTCAAGGACTGGATTTGGACACTCCTGGTCTACAGAGCAATGGAGAGTGTGAAAAAGAGGTGAAGAAGTGAGTGCAAGTAGATTGGAACAGGTGGAGAAAAGTGTCAGGTGTGATAAAAGAGTACTAGTATTAGAATAAAACAAAAGGTGTACAAGATGGTCAGACCTTCTATGCTGTACGGTTTAGAGCCTGTGTTATTGAGGACAAGACAGTTGGAGTAAGCAGAGGTTCAAATGATGCTATCTTTAGAAGTGATGAGGATGGATAGGATCAGGAATGAGCCCATCGGAGGGACATTACGTTAGATGTTTTGGAGAAAAAGTCATAGAGGCCAGACCGAGATGGTTTGGATATGTACAGAGGAGGGATAGTGAACACCAATAGAGAGATGATGAGGTTGGAACAGCCAGGCAGGAGGCCTAGAGGAAGACCAAAGAGGGGATTTATAGATGTAGAGAAGGAGGACATGAAGTCAGCTGGTGTGAGAGAAGAGGATGTAGAAGATAGGGATAGATGGAGGCAGATGATTCACTGTGGCGACCCCTGAAGGGAACAGCTGAGAAGAAAAGAACATTTGAAACTAGGCCAAATGCATACTGCACTCATGCATATTTCATCGCCACTATAGGCAACTAAGAAAAATAAGCAATTACAGGATATTTCAGACCTTTGTTTTCTGATGCGTAGTTAAAAGTGAAGTATATTATCTTCATCTCGTCAGCTGAACCAACCAACCACCAGGTTGTGTGCATGAAATATGGTTGAAGGTCTGATTACAGGATTTTAAAAGTCTTTGACCTTTAACCCAAGGTACTTAAATATGCTGTTTTTTTTTTTTTTATGGACAAAACACGACTATCACACATGTCCAATAACACAACACCTCTCAGATTCAAACTGAGAAGACTGTTCCTTAAAATCACAACCTTCCAGCTTTCACTATTGTACCCCACATGAACACTGAGGGCTTCCACCCAGACAGGCTGGATATTCTGTTAGTGGTGTAAGTGCAATCAATAGTTAAGGGCCTGTTCCCTGACTTAAGGGTGAAGTGAAGCCATTGCCTTGTGTTTCAGAGTTGAGACAAGGCACCACAAGTCACCCACTATCACCCAGGACTACTTTGAAAGCTGAATGAAGTCCACGTGCTCTCCAGGAGACTGGTCCTTGAACTTGAACCTGAAAGCATCTCTTGCAAGTGGTGAGCTCAGTATGTCGAGAAAACCTGATAGGAAAACCTTTCTCTCCTGGTTCGTTTTAAAAAGCAGGATCTGGTGTTTGAACCTCTGTTAAAATGTTTTCTGCCCTAAATCAGTGTCATGTTATCTGGTGAAGAGCATAACAATAAATCCTTTAATTAACATTAGATCGGTCTAATTGCAAGAAGTTTAAATGGTATGCTTCAGGCAAGCCTGTGCTTGTCGAAGGCACCATGGAAAATGTACCGTCTTTCATTTTTCTAGGGTTATTGATCCGGTGAATTACACTGTGTGGACAATAGGTTGCGTATTGATTACACCTGAGACATAAACGCAGCAGTCTAGTGTGCTTGAAATATACAGAAGACAAATTGATGATAGTTTAGTTTTGAACTCTGACAAGCAACTGAAATAATCATATTTGAGAGGGAAAACCAGAAAAACAATGACTAGTGTGGGAATACAGACTGATGTTTAACAATGTTTCAAAACTTAAAAGAAAACCAATGTTCTTGAAGTACAAAACCTTTTTTTAATTTTCTATGATCAAAACTGCAAAACATCTAGAAAAATATACAAACATTTGAAAATTGGAACATAAAAAGAAAAATTCACATTTTTCCCCAATATTGATAAAAGAACATTCATTTTATTTCCTTTCTTTTACATGTTTCATATGGTTGCAGTTATTGTTAAGGCCTGCCATTCTGGTTTTATTTCGTTTATCTTAGACATCTCCACAGTAACCAGAGTCGTTGGAAAGCTGGGAGTTGGAGCTGCGGTTGGATGAAGAGTTCCATATGTCCAGGTTCATGTGCGGGCCGAAGGGGTTGAAGCTGGAGTACTGATTCTGTCCGTACATAACTTCTGGCTCCCGATTGAAGGGAGAGTGTGGTGGGGTGATGGGAGTGACGGGTGACATGGGGGACATCGGTGCTGATCGCTCAGGGTGGAAGTGGCTCTGGTAAGGCTCGCTCTGGGGTGTCCAGATGGATCCAAACAGACTGGACATGGGGGAAAGGCTGCGTGTGCCTGGGAAGTATGGCTGTGAGGGACAAAAAGAGAACACAAAAGATGTTTATTTTAAGCTCTTAATCAGTTTAGCAAGAAAAACAGTTCAACATAAAAGAAAAATGCTGAGCCAATCAGGGTTGCTTGTGATAAGCTGACGTTTAAAGAAAATAACTGGATGTTTGTCACTGAAGTTTTTTTGTTTTTTTTTTTAACACTGAATATTCTATAGATTAATCTAAATTTGCCATCATGCAAAACAGCTTTTAATTTACTTCTGAAAGTACATTAGAAGCTTTCAGCTGCAGCGAAGCATTCAGATCTGTTGAGTGAACTATTACGAGGCGTCACCTTGCTGCCCACACAGCTTGCTGTGTTCCAGGGTCGGGGGGATTCCTGAGGCTGCTCCTCACTCCAACTGGTTGGATTGGCGTGCACGCTTTGGCTCTCTTGATTGGGAAAACTACTGGGAAATGTTCCATTGACTGCAAAATAAAAACATCAAATGGATGCTGAGCATAGAACCTCCAGAAATCTTAAAGGAACTCCAACTAATAAGAGTTACCTTCCTTAATGTACATTTATCTTTGCATAAAAACACATTAGTTATATATAATTTAAAAAATATTTTTAAAAAGTTAAAAAAATGTTTAAAATATTTTCAGTTTATCATATTTTTGAATAACACCATCAACTTGTACTTTATGGGCATACTTGTTAGACAAAAAATAAAGAAATAAAAGTGACCAAGGTCATTTTGGAAACTGTATATGGTGCATGCAATGTAGTATAAAGTATGCATAGTGGTGTGGTAGTTGTCATTGGTTTATAGTACGCCACCGAAAAGGGTATAATAGTACGGCACACACAGAAGTAAGTCACATGACAACAGTTAGAGTGTACCGCTGTGGTGGATATTCACTGGAAAGCTTCTCAGAAGTAGAATATCATTTAACCATGTATCATGTCCTGCTGATTGTGCAGGTTCTCGTATTCTAGTGCGGCTGTGTAGTATGCAGTTTTAACAGTAAGTCAGTTAAATTTAGCACTGCCCTCTGCCAAACCAACCTTGGAAACCAGCAGCCAAATTTCAAAAACAAGTCAATCTCTGTTGCATCTAAAACTAAAAAATATGGGCTTGAATTTAGCAGTCCCAAAAGAAGGTACACAAGAGCATACTGTGACTGCCATAAAGAACATTTGTTGTAAACAAATGGAGAAAGAGTGAAAAGATCCTTTATACAAGAACACAGTCATTTAGATTTCTTTTTAAACATTACTAAATATTATTATGGCCAGTGTTACACTACTTAGTGCTCCTTTTATGGAAATCCTTGTAACACTTCAAACTCCGTCCCTATTCACACATGACCTGCAGTAATAAAAAATAAAAAATAAAAAAATACACCCCCATTCAGCGTTTGTGTCTTACTATAATTAACAGATATTAAACCCTTGGATGTGTTGTCAAAACCTTGACTTTTTTTCAACAATTAATATTTAATGAACATAAACCTTAGCTTGTTTGTAAACAATTGTGGGACACACTGAATAGAAAGCATCTAATTATACCCCTACAGTTGGACTTCTGTGACAAGACATCACATTTCGACAGTTTAAACACTTGGAAATGACGCATGACAGTAAACAAACTGGTCACTGTAACCAGAGCTTTTGTTGTAGTAAGGGCTTTGTGCATTTGAGCTTGGTCAAAGTTTCTTTCACTGTTATTCTTCTGTTGCTCTGGGTTTCTTTGCTTTTCATGTGTATCCATGTGTAGCTTAATTCTCACAAATGTATGGATTTTGATTTTTGCTACCTTTCCCCTAAAATATCACTGGTCTTTATATTGACCAAAGCTTCCATAATTATGCACTGAGACCAGGCAGAAAAGGTGGAAAGGAAATTTAAATTACTGGGATGTGCATTTGCATGGGATTAAAATTATTCCACGACCTCTGTTTGCTGAAACATGGTAGATCATTTATGGGTGAGTGTTCACTTTACAAATCACAGAGATGGTGCATTCACACCGGATTGATATCCCAGACACCAGCTGTAATTGTTACAGATTACCGCAGGTCCCCAGGTAATGTTAGTCTAGTGTGAATAGGGCATTAGTTGCTTGTGGATGAATGCATAACTGGATACAAAACAAGGAAACTGCATATTGTGAGCGTATACCTATGTAGTTGCAGGGGCTGTTGCAATGATTGTTGGCACTACTCCAAGTAAACCTGCAGGACAAAGGAAAACATTACAATTGTTGTAACACGGATATAAAACTGGAACACTGATCTTATGAAACGCACACAAAAACATGTACACTGCTGCAAGTCTGGGAGGACATTATTCACAAGATGGAACGTATGAGTTACATTTGCATTTAAGAAAAAAAAAAAACTCTGGCGTTAACAGTTTTATCCATGTGTTTATTAGTTTCATCTTTCTATTGCCATAATATCTATCCCAAAATTCTGTTGAAGTACATACTTAAAAAAAAATAATAATAATTTTTTTTTCTGAGCAAAAAGTACCCTAATCTTAGCGATGAAAACTCGCAGTGTAACACTGGAAAGTTTTGAATACAACAAAGGACAATATCAAACTAATAACAGTGCTGGATCTGAAATCATCTAACTATGTGTCAACCCAAGTTCGCTACAGAATCGGTGAAAGAGTTAAAAAAATCTCTGGCTCTAATGAAATGATACCATAGAACATGCATGCCATAATCAAAGCTAAAGGCGGTCCAATGAAATATTAGAGAGTGTGACTTTCTTTTTGGACAGGAAGTGTATATTATGAGCAGTTTGAAGTCCAAGATATGGAGTGAAAAATTTACATGAATAAATAATGAATAAAAAACCTGGTAAATCATCACTGGGTGAAATTTCACACTGTGTGGCAACATCTGTTGCCCTTTCTTATTTATTTTGTTTATCTCTGCAATCCTTTAACCACACTGCCCATTAAAACTTTAGTTGCACAACACTCTTATGATCTAACTATAGATGATTGTCATTATGACCCTGGGGAAACACAAAATGCAAATGAAACAGATATAGAGTACAAAATGAGATATTTTATATTCACCATAAGTTAAATGATGACCATAAAAAAGAAAAACAAAAAAATGAATAGAAGATTCATACCCATTGTATGATCCGGCGGGTGCTGGTTGAGGTATGTAAGGCAAAGCTTCAGGTGTGTTGTACCTGAATTCATTGGTGAGGGGAATGGATGGAGCTGACCATGTGTCTTCAGGCAGATACTGACCAGTCAGATCTGGAAGAGTACATGAAAATGTCATTGACCGGACCAAACTTGAGATGGAAACCAAAAAATTAAATAAATACATGAAATAAAATAAATTAATCAAAACGTCAGCTTGGTCATTACGGCCCATTTACAGCAAATGTTAGTTTTCTTACCAATATTCTTGTCCATTTCTGCAGCAACAGCATTAACACTTGGGTTGAAACTGGTCATGGTGTCTGGGCTTTGGCACATGTCTATGTGGTACAAGCTCTTTGTGCTTAACAGAAAAAAGGCAAAAGTTACAAATTTACAAGGAAATTATATTTCTCATTGGAAAAGCTAATTATTTTATAGTTATTAAAAAAAAAAATTAGAATGCACTTTCTGCTTTTAGGCTAGCGAATCTGTCTGCAACTGTTTTTGAACATGGTTCACATTAAGACATACACAAGCTAATTATGATGTTTGTATCTAGAAGCATGCATCTCCATTTGTTCACAATACCTTATAGGCTTGTAGTCCGAATTCATATTTTGGTACCTGTCTCTTTCAGCAGGATAGACACTGTACTGCAAGGCGTCTCCTGAAAAACAATTTTGCCAATGTCAAATGATAGTAATTAACGACCCTGTCCATGTTGAATTCATTTTTAGCGTTTTTTGTTTTTTTTTTAAATCCAACAACATGTATGACTCGTTCAATACAACTGCAGCTTAAAGGAAGTAGCTTTCCAAGAGAAGGCACTGAAGGTACTGTTATCGCTTCATACTTTTTCTAGATGAGGTAGTGCAGGTTTGTGTTCGTGCACTGTGGTCCTTGTCTCCCTCCATGCTGCTTGCACTGCTCCAACTGCCCCAGCTCCCCCTGCTGGCCCTCACGCTACCAGAGGAGCTGCCAGAGTCTGAGCCTGACTCGCTCACCAGACCTGCACGCTGCTCTCCTGCACACTTTCTGCGACTGCGAGGATGACACAGACCTGCCAGAAATGAACAAAAGCCAGAGAGATTAAAATCAGGTGTTTTTTTTCCCCAACACTATGCATTGGGCTTCAGTTATGGTCTCTGCAGTTTACTGCATAAGTTGAAAACCTACCACTCTGTTTGAAAAGGCTTTCAGCACCGGGTTTGAATGCTTCTGACTTGAAGCCGCTGTGGCAATGGTTCCTGTTGCGGGTTCCACTGACGTCACGGTCCCCAGTTTTTAATTCAGGTTCCTTCTCCCTCTCTAGCAATATGAGCACATTGTGCTCAGGACCACTACAATGAGATGACAAAAAGAAAAAGAAAAAAATCTCACTCTCTTATTTGGCACAAAACTGCTTTTTGTTATCTTTTTTCTCCAAACATTTGTGAACATTTCAGAGCACAGTTCCCTGTCATAAAGCATCTTTCCATGGCATGTAAAAATAAATGTGCATGTATTACCTGGAGACATTCTCTGCTTTCCTGCGACTCCTCTTTGATTTATTTCCCATTGCAATGCCAGTCTCTGTACTCTGCGCTTTCTTTTTCTGGCCTCTGTCCTCTTCTGTAGGCTGGAGTGATGAAAACACAGCATTTGGTTATTTTTCCATCAAAAGTCTTTAAACTTTAATTCCTTACAAATGTGTCTGAAACAATTTCTACAGTATCCGAATAAATAAATGTAATTTAATAATAAATTACAACCTATTCCTTACCTCCAATTCAGAATTGTCCGTTTTCTCAGAATCTATCTTCTTAGCATAGTGCTCTGAGCAGCTCCTCTGCACTGGACTAAACACTAACAAGCCTGGACTGGATCCTGGACCCAGATTGATGTCACTGGGGAAACCAACAGGTATTTCCATGGGAAATATAACCGCTGCTGGCTCTCTTTCTTCTATAGTTCTATGATGGTCATCTTTAAAGTCGGTGGATGTCTTTTTATCTAGTTCACTGATGAAATCTGGTTGGTTGTTGTTGCAGGGGTCTGGGGTGAGTGGAGATTCTGGTGTTAGGTGTTCATGTTCTTCATCCACTGGCACAGTTGGAGCTGTGGATGTGCTGGACTTAAATTTGGTGTAATAGAGTGAAACTTTGTGTTTCTTTTGTTGGAAAGGGGTGGCTGAGGAGCCTTTCTTTGAGGATTGGGGACGGGGGGCGGGGTTGTTGGCCAAAGCTGGGGAGCCACGTCCCTTTCCTTTGTCAGACGTATGACATGTGTCCACATACGTCTTACAGCTTCCCTTTGTTTTACTGTATAAACAGACAAACGAAAATTTTAAGTAATTTAACAAGGACAACAAAAAGTTCTGCATTTATTAATAATACATATAAATTACTGGGGAAAAAAATAAAACTGGACATACTTCACTCCATTGGATGTGATATTGTTGACTGAGGTGTTATCACGTGGCAGGACAGAATTGTGGTTGTTCCTAATGCTTGGTGTTGAGAACTCATTAAGAATATACTGGGCCTGATGGAAGGCCATCAGACACACGCCAAACAAGGAGAAGCTGAAAAGAAGAGATGAAAAAGAAATAACTGGGTCATTAGATATTGACACTTAAAACAAAATACATAACTAATCTTCTGATCTTAGCAAGAAAACAACATATCAGAGTAACTAACCATGTAAATATGAGGGTTACCACCCAGAAAGTCTCCTCCCAGCTGGGTCCAGGAACCACCTGGGCACAGAGCGGGAGCATGTGGTGGGGCAGTGTCACATTCAGAGTGAAAGGGAAAGTGGTGCCCCGTGATGTCACCAGAGTGAGGTCCCGAATCACCCAGGATGAGGTGAAGTCTGGAGTAAACCTGGAAAGACAGAGGAATAAAAAATGTAAATGTCAAGAAAACGAGTGATCAGAAGATAGAACTTGAAAACAGAGATACTACACAAGCTTGTCATTAAAGAGATATAGCAAAAAATAAGATGTGGGAACTGTCTGTTGCTGAATAATGAAACTATAGAGTATAAGAAAAATGTAAGCTTTACTTACGCAATAGTGATCTCAGAGGATGTGTTCTGTTGAAGGTTGAATGAACGACACTGCAGCACCTCAAAGCCAAATCCCTGACACTTATAACCATTTATATTCATCGACATGACCGTCAAAGGCAGCTCTCCAGCATTCTCCACCTTAAAACTCTTTCTGATGGCAAAAAGAGGCTTACTAGTGCGCAGACCTGTTAATGAGAGAATGATACAACTAACATTAACAACAATTCTATCTTCTGTTTTCAGACTAAGAAAATATTAAAAACTACAATTAAAAGGGAATATTATCGGTCATATATTAAACATTAAGTTCAAACACCAATCTCACCATCACGACACTCCATTAGAGTTGACTGAGGAACATTGAAGCGTAGAGAGGCTCCTGGTCCGGGCAGTTTGCCTCCAACTCTTAGCAGCTCTTTAGCACCGTGGCCACGTACAGTCACCATGTCGAATACTGTTAAATTGTTCCTGAAAAACACAGACACGGACAAACACTCAGTGTAACTTAAAAACAAAACCAGATTTTTAAGAATCATAAATGTAGTCCTCTTCATTTTGAAAAGCTCAAAAACCGCTCTCTTTAAAAAAAAAGGCTGGGAAACATATTTCAAACAATTTCACAAAGAAAAACAATAATAAAATATATAAATCAAAATGTATAAAGTCATGTCAATCACATTTTGAATTATGATTAACGGCCTGAATTTAAACATGTATTAAACATGATTATTTATAAATATGCCTCATACAAATGTACTATTAACAGCTAAGCATTTCCCTTTAAGGACACTGCATGCTGGGTAAGCTGGTTGTGATCTATTTGTTTGGTAAATCAATTAGATTTATCTTAGATTAGATTAGTATTAGATGAGATTAGAATTAGATTTTTCTTTCCGATGATGCCGTTGCCATGTGCTCGGGGGTCATGCTCTGGGATTCTTAAGTGCCTGGAGATTTGGTGCTAACAGACTTGTAAGTAGGCGCTATATAAATAAAATTGAGCTGAATTGAATAAATGAGTGAGCAGGCTGCACAGGGACACAAGAAATACATGTTGACAGATCTAGACCACTAAGGGTCTGGATGGGTCCTGGGTCCAGCGTAACTGTCAATTAAACCTTGTTAAGCATATTTAGCTCGTCAGAGGTAGAAATAACAACTTGGACGACACAAAGCTATGAAATTGTTAAGAGTCCCTCTTCCTCACTACTTCTGGTTAAAGCAGTAAAAGGAAGGCTACAGCAAAGCTATCTACCATGCTACAGTGAACACAATCTTCTCTTACAGTATAAGAACAGAGTTTGTATTTTTGGTGGTGGAGTGGTGTAAACTGTTTCATCACTTGGTATAAAGCTGTTGGTTTGTGCTTGGTAGCATCACAGGCCACCTAATATACAATAAGGATTATAAATCTAATCATATTATCTCTTGAGTTCATGACAACTTTTTAAACAGAGAAACTGTGAGATACCTGATAATAAGAATGGTGGTGGTGGGTTTATGTTCAGAGGGAGTAAAGATCACAGAAACTTCTCTAGCCTCCCAAGGTTGTAACAATAGATGTAGTACGCCCTCTCCTTTCATATCCTGCAAGCTCTCACCAGCCTGTGTAGAAACAGGACAAGATTGAAATAAATACTGTTAGTTAAGGCAGCATGCAAAAATGACTAAAATGACACAAGAATCTATGCAGCAGTGAAAGCTCAACAAAAACGATAACAGGCGATATGAAAAGATTTACTCCTGTTTTGAGGCTTACCTTGTGAGAAGCCAATAGAGCAAACTCTGTTGTGCTGATGTTGACAGAAAGAGGGCTGATGTTAAACCTGCCAGTAAAACAAAACACAGCATGTGTAGAATCATGGTTTTCATAGGTTTAAGCAGGAAACAACTGAGGCAGACTCATTCTTTGCCAGGTCAGATGTATTCATGATAGTATACCATTTGGTTAGGAGGTCCAGAGCTTCTAGAGGAGATGGATACAGGGAGAGGACTCGAATCTCTACAGAAACTACTGAAGATGAAGGATTCTTCAGCATGAACGTCTTAACCTGCAATAACCACATAGATTTTATAAGTTAGGAAAATCTCAAATATCAACTCTAAAATATTTAACACATTCTTCAATAAACAGTTACTAAGTGATGCTTACTTTGCTCTCATTGACAGGTGTAGCACCAAAGTCCAAAGTAGAGGAAGCCTGAGCAGGGAGTCTGGGCCACCTGAGAAGACAATGTGTGATTAATGATATTAATGCTGAATGATGATTAACAATATTGCAAAGAAATGGGTATGTTTTACATCTGACCTGCAAGGCAATTTGTCTTTGCGACTCTGCCATCGAGAGCAGAGCTCAGCAGCCAGTTTACTATCTACAGCCCACGATGAGGTGAAAAAGTCTGGGAGAAGAGAGCGCTGCCACTCTGAGTAACCTGGCAGGACATCACAAAAGAAAAAAAACTAAAATGTACAGACACATAAAGACATCTTCAGGGTGAAAGCTTTCCCTCACACATTAAAAAAAAATGTTTTGTGTTGTAAAGTTTCACCTGTTTCAGACAATCTAATGGGACAATGACGTCCACACTCTCCTTCAGCCTCAAACACCACTTCCCCCTGATGGCACACAGAATCAACCATCACCTTGTATGTACTTAACATATCTAAAACAAACATATTAGCAACAACAGATAATGTTACCTTGGGAGTAGAATGGAAGTAGAAAGGAATGTGCAGGGTGGTGCCCAAGCTGGTATTCAGACTCAGGCTCAACATGTGGTTGGTGGGCAGGGCCCTGCTTAGCAACTGCAGAGACAGAACGTGCCAGCAGCCTTGTGGAACTCTCAATGGATTACTGAAGTTCAACACCTGACAGACAGGGGGCAGCAGAGATCATCAGTGCTACCTTGTTTTCAATCTGAGGACAATATAATAAATGAATAATTTTTTTCTTGTCATAATCCATCTACCATGGCCTAACCAAATCTTTGCTGACGAACATTATCATAATGGTGAGATAAGATATACTTGCGATGACCACATTATGCAATTGAGCATACCTTCACTACGCCTTGCAACTTCTCAGAAAGGCCGGCATTCAACAATGTGAGGGGCAGGGGAAAAGGGTTGGTAAACCACAGGTCTACCTGGTTGGCATTGCTTTGTTTCACCTGAAACAGACTGGATAAATCCCCTACTCTCCATCTGTGGAAAGCACAAATAAACATTCAATTTCTTGCATATTTTTAATGGTTTCTAACATTTCATTCTATTTTTTTTATATAACACCATATGAAATACGCATGCTTGTTCACACAGTTCTAAGAATCACACATTTATACCAGGAATGCAGTAAATATTCCCCATATTACCTCTGTACGATATGTAGAAGAGGGAAGCTGTAGGTTGTCCTATTTCCCATCATTTTTAAACTGATATGACTTATACATTTCTGTCCATAGCCTGGTAATGGACCTGATTCAATAAAAAAACAATATTACCTCGATCAGCTGAGGAAGCTATCAATTCATTACAACTCAAACATTTACGTACACAATAGCTGGGTAGAAAATATTTTAAGTTTAATCACCTCTGCATGCTAAGGTAGCCACCTCAGTGAAGTTTTTTGCTTCTGGTCTCAGAAGAAGCTGATTGAAATTCAGACTGGTTTCCACTTTTGATAGGACCTGCATATCCTGAAGACACGAAACAACTTGTTAGAATCAGGATCTGTTTTATGTTGGGTCTATGCTACATCATCGAAAAAATAAAAATAAAAATAAAAAATCGTACCTTTATGTAGAGCTTCTTTCCTCCAGAATTTAACATATAAACTCCTATTTTTGCATTCCCTTTTGACAGAAAGAGATATATGCACTATTATTTGAAACTGAACACAGCCATTCAAAAGAAAGTAGAAAAAAAAAACAAAGAAAGAAAAAACAACCTTTATTCAGTCTACATTTAACACCATCATAAAAGCAATTCAGCATTTTAACTTTTTTAATTTTTTGTTTGATTGTGCTCCATCATAGGATCAAGTAATTAGTCGAAGTTTGTATTTATAAAGTTTGTATCCCTGTGACTCTGTGTGACTCAATGTCGCCGTCACATTTTCACAGTGACTTAACCTCAAGACTGGAACTAGAGTTCATAGACACAAACCTACTGCAGTAGGGGAAACCAACAAGAACAAAATATGCTCAATGACATAGGGCTTGAGCTTGTCCAGGTCAGCAGGCCGGTCACCACGAGCAGACAGATTAATCTGCAGACTGAGGCGTTCCTCACTGTTGAAGCAAGACCCCTGAGAGGAGAAAGGAAAGAAATACCAGTCATGCACCCAAAATAAATGTATAATGAAATAATTTAAAAATCTATGTATTCATTTATATATATACATATACATATATATATATATATATATATATATATGTATATGTGTGTGTGTGTATATGTATATACATATCTTTTTTTGTCAGATTATGGACGCAATAAAAGGTACAATGACTGAAATCTACAATGACCTCTCTAAGAGTACATCAGGGAATACAATAGCAGAGGTAGGTGTTTATTCTTGGCTTTTAGAAATTGAATACTTGAATACTCTTCCTATCCTAACACGAATCATGTTTATCCCCACAGATAAAACGACTAAGAATTGAAATTGAAAAACTACAGTGGTTGCATCAGCAAGAGTTGTCGGAGATGAAGCATAATCTTGGTGAGGACATGTTTGATCGTATACTAACCATTCACTCCTCGGTCCTGTGATGAACTCCTCATGTAATGGGTTCTCCTTGTGTTTGCCGATGAAGAGTTGACGATGGCAGAGATGAGACAGAGTCTGGAGCAGGAGAGAGAGAGGTTGGTGACCGAAGTGAAAAAGCAGATGGAAGTCGAAAAGCAGCAAGCTGTGGACGAGACAAAAAAGAAACAGTGGTGCGCTAACTGCAGAAAAGAGGCCATCTTCTACTGCTGTTGGAACACAAGCTACTGTGATTACCCCTGTCAGCAAGCCCACTGGCCAGAACACATGAAGTCCTGCACTCAGTCAGGTAACAGCGTGTGCCATGACAGGATTAGCACAACTGAATAAAGTGAAAACACTGAAGGCTACGTCCACACTAGTGAAACTTCTGTTGCCCATTTTGATCCACTGTAGACCCCCTCACACCACGATGGCTTTAAAAGTGTAATGCAGATATTAGATGTTGGTATTTTCTTTGTAGTTGCACAGATTTGCTTCATGATCATCATTTGCTTTTCTGTGTCACTACAAATCCCTCAGAGGTTTTTCAAGGTTGCATCATGTGACCATGAATAGAAGATAGCACACAGATGTTTCCCAGTGACATTGTAAAGAGCAACTCTGAGATGGAAGAACAAGCACTGCCGAAACTCTGCACTTAATAATACTGCAACTAACTAAAGGATCAAAGGCTGAGTTTTCACCCTGTTTTCACTGGTACACGCACGGCCAGTGAGCAAGAACAGGGATGTCACATGTGTTTATGGTGATGTAATGTGGATAGGTTCATTTTGAAACGGCCTTTTAGAACAAACAAAGACTAGTGTGGAAGTAGCCTAAGAAGGAACTTGCATATCAGATATCCACATTACTGGTGACATTATCACACATGTGTCCCCCCCCCTCCCCACTTTTGTTCTATGTATAGCCACAGCCCCACAGCAAGAACCCGAGGCTGAGCCAACAGCAGAACTCCCAAACAAAGGTTTAGGGCAGACTAGCAGTGGGCCAAACTCTCTCAGAGACATGCCAGTTTCTGCACCATCAGACAAAGACTGTGACATGGAGAAGAGCACCGACGGTGTTGCTGCAACTCTGTCATAACCCAGATAATTGCACTTCAAAATGTAAATGTACAGGTTGTGTTTTTTTTCTTCTTTTTCTTACAAGTTTATGTTGGTGTAAATTGATCTGTTCAAGAGTCTGTTTTATATCAATAACCAAAATTTGATTTATCTATCCATGTGTGTGTATATATATGTGTGTACAAATGTGTATACATGTATACACACACACACACACACACACATATATAGA
>JBAMYA010000001.1:12256949-12290314 GCA_037176975.1 Arrhamphus sclerolepis | reverse complement strand
GGGATAGGCTCCAGCAGACCCCCGTGACCCTGAACAGGAAATAGCGGGTATAGATAATGGATGGATGGATGGATATATATATATATATTTATGTGTGTGTGTATGTATATCACAAGTCAAAACCTTTACATTTTTATTGTTTCTAAAAAGCTGCACACAAGGTCAGGAATGAATTCTTGTAGCTCTGCCAGATTAATACTTCTTTAGGTTTAACAATGATTTTCTCAGTGTTGGAATCATTATTTGTTTATAATAATTTTGATGTTTAGGACAGGGGGAAAAGAGTTCGAAGAAATGAAATGAAAACTACAAGGATGCAATCATCTGTTTCCACATATTTACGGGACTGACCTGAAATGGAAATAAGGCAAGAGGGTGTGTATTTCTGTGCAGAAACTCTGACAGCGGATCTAAATTTACCCGTCATGAAGGCCACACACAGCAGCATGACAAACTGGAACTTTAAAGTCATCAGCTTCATTTGCATTACAGGGAACAGGAAGAGACCCACAGCACGCCAACACCCTGCAGGACAGAGCTCTCAACTGTTTGTTGATTGGTTTTTTTTTTGTTATTTCTTCCTTTTAAATCATATATCAAAATATTCATGTATAGAAAATACAACTGTGTACAAAGTGAATCATTTGCTAGTAGGCTCACTGGTAAAAGCTGGATGTGATCAAAATTAGGAAAGTTTCTATAGTCTTGTTGCGTTAAAAGGGTTCAGCTTGTGATGGATTGGCTGAATTATGCTTCGACTTAATCCACTGTTGCGTGTGCTGCTACTGTCAAAGCGAAGATCAAAACTATCAAAAAGGCAAGTGGTGTGAACAATTAGAGGTTTGTTGTTTTTTTGGTGAAAAATAATATAACACATCTGAAGACCCCAGAAAGCTATTCAGCACTTCTCACTTAAGTTTTGAAGATTTTTGTGACCATAAAATGCTCAAATGAACTATTTTTGTATTATCATTATTTTTTTTCAACAGAAGAAACATGAATTGTTGAGATTATGAAATAATAGACACCAATAAAAATGCACGCAAATGAAAATGAACTTTAACTTATTGTTTAAATTAAGAAAAAGTCATCAATGTTCGAGTTGGAGAATGTTTTAGTGCGACTTGTAGGAAGAACTTAGAATAGTGAAGTGCCAAAATTTACAGCATTATTGCAGAGGAAAAGACTGTTTTCAAGAAAAGAAATTCAGTTGGAGGAAAAGGTTGTGAATCGTCTGGAATCACACAAACCTCTGACTTGATTCCCACATGAAAAGTGCCCGTCCTCCTACAGTACATCATAGTTACAGACCATAAAGTGTATGACCCCACTAATGACACACTAACTGTTTTAGGATCATACATATTGCTTTATGGACTAATGTGTAAACATTCACAACACTGCTGCACAGAGCCTGAGAAAAGCCTTAAAAGAAAAAAAAGAACATGGAGATGGGTGTAAAAGTATCTCTGAATGCCTTTCTGCTCACTTTCCTGGTCGCCTGCTCAAAGTGTTATGTGTTATATCGTTATGCAATGTGGTGGCCAGGTGATATATTGTTTTTACACATTTTAATACTCAATGGGCAGGAATAAACTTCATATGACAATGATTTCCGTAATTATAGATGTAATTTGTAAAATTGCTTTAATTCCTGTTTCAGCTGGTATGTGCTGCTTCATTTACGAGCCTTGAACCATGGAATATCTTTAATTTATTATGTTCTTATGTTATATTCTTAGAAAACTTCTGCATAGTGTGACAGTAACAGACAATATAAAGACTAAACATTGTAAAGTCTTGTAATGGCGAGCAATATTTATTTATTATGCTTTATTTATTAGTTAGCTATATAAACTCCATGCGTGGTCAGAGGCAGGACTAAATTATTTTTGTACCTATGGAAAGTCTGGAGCTGCTAACGTTTTCATGAATGTCGAAACACGCAAACGTTCACACTGTGAGCAGATTACTCATGAATTCGTGCCACTCACGTTTCATTAATGAGGCTCAGTTTTGCAGCCAGTCGTGTTGAATGTGAATTTATAAGTTTCTCTTTCAAAGTGCAACATTTCAGGAAAACACTGTTTCCATGAATCAGTGAAATTTGAAAAGTATTGTTTTCAATTTGCTGCAAACTGTGACATTATTTACTACCAAAGAAGAAGAGCGCGTGTTAACTTCTACACTTTCAGGTAAGTTTGAAAGGTTTTCCTTAGTGTTCTTAATTGAGCTGCGTTTTTAATTATCATGGGGTCCAGGATAAAGCCAAGGTGACTTGATAACATGCTACTAGAGCGCCGCGGAACATGGCGCGAAAGCAGCAGCTCATCTGCTCCCACACATGTGGCTTCTTCCAGCTACTCCAAGCAAAGTAGACAAGATCACCCACTCATGTAGCAGTGCTCCTCATCTCTTGTTGAAACGACGTGAACAGAACCTGGAATTTCTTGTCAGGTTCAGGACATGGACACACACTGTTTTGTGCTCCCCCTCTCGCTCAATCAGTGCCTTCCTCCCTCTCTTCTCTGTGCACTTCACCCATTTCATGTCAGCCAGGAAGGGATAGATGTGCAGCTTCTTTGCTTTGGAGCTACGCAATGTACACTCCACAGCATCACAGTAGTACACCACGGCTGAAGGTAGAAAAAAACGTAAAATGAATGATCTGTATTGCTTGTGGCTTGTTGCTTTCTTCACTGGAAGTGTCAATGAAAAGCCCCAAATGGTGTGTTACTGCCACATAATGGGTCGTGATAGCACCATTTTCCGATACTCGGGTAGCCTCTATTGTTCCAGAGCCAACCTTCTACTCCGTCCTTTCAGCCATCATGTCTCCATTTACAGCAACAAAGCCAGTAAGAGCCACTGACTTAGTGCTTAGAACTACCACTCCATACTTCCCAGTGATGAATGCACCACTTTTGCAAACCTCTAAAAAATTAAGAAAAATTATGAGATCAACATTGCAGAAGCTGCATTTCTGATGGACATCTGATCACAGAGTATCTAATCGGTGGTAAGCCAGCTCCACCCAGCAGTTTTTCGTGTTTCTGAAATTCTCCTTGGATGGATGTTCTGAGGATGAAGAGATGCATCGATGATTCAGGCTCTGTAAAAACTACCCCACAACCCCAACTAATGAAAACGGGCCTTTGCTTTCATGTTTAATATCAAAAACATCATCACATAATTGAATGTGAACTCTTATGATGCTCTCCAGAAGTCTTTTTGAAGAACAACCAATCAACACGTTTCTTTTGATATGAAGAGTTTCTACCTTTCTTGTTGATCCTGGGATTAAAAAACCCCAAAACAAAGCAAACAGGCTATTAGGTTCAAGCTTCTATGCGGTAAACAAGCTGCGACTGTATCACTCATCAGTTGCAGGCTCCTTATCAGATCAGCTTGCAGATGTATCTTATTTTGAACAGCTCCATGTCATCGAAATGAGTCAGTTGTGTTTGTAGCATCAGCAAAGTTATGGGACCTGACCCACAGAACTGGAAACTCTCATATGCTCTATTTAGGATTTTTCCTCAAGCGCTCATTTGCCAAGCTGAGTAGATGTGAGCCTACATAATAAATAAAGACAACAAAAACACAAACGCTTGGGTCAGATTTTAGTTATCTATGGTTAGGAGTTTATAGAGACCAGACTACCTCTATTCAGAAATCCTACGAATGCCAAAGGTTACCAAACGTTTTGTTTTCTTGCATCAGCACTCAGTTTGTGCGACAGAGCAACCCACATAACTACTGCTGGTTGTTTTGTCCATTTTAAAGCAATACTGTATTCTTTTGTTTTCCATATAAAATTATATATTTATATGATTCACATAACATACAAAATTAGCACAAAATAAGCTCAGTTCATTTCTGACTCCATGGATATAAAATATATAGTCACAACTTGAAAGAGTGCCTTAAAATCTTTTTTTTTTGTTTTTTGTCTGGAGATTAAGGGTGTTACTTTCAGCGATGAGTGTTAAATAACTATCTGGGTTCTGCAGACATCCTTAAGAATTACATTTTTTTTAAACCTCTGTGCTCTTGTGCACAAGACGATACATGAGAATGAATAAAGTGGAGCTACGATCTTTTATGACTATTGCTACAACTCAACCAGATTTGAAGATTACATTCAGACAGAAAACACAATGAAACCACAACAAAACATGATTAGATCAGATTGTCAAAATTACCACGACTGATGATATTTTCAGTTTCAAACACATTTCATACTTTTTTTTTTTAACGAACATTAGTTCATTCATCTTTTAGTGCATAGAGAAAAAAAAATCTCACGTGCACATTAGCTCAGTGGTGTCATGGAGGAGTTCTAACACATTTACAATCTACATACATATATAACAAAGCACAAGAAGTACCATAGTCGGTATACGCTTGTCACACGGCAGGACTGTTTTATTGCATGTATTTTGCGCTGCGTGATTTTACACTTATTTATTTTTTAATGTGTGTGATTTTACAGCATGATTTTATTCCTTTTCATTTATGTGTGATGCGTGCTTTTACTCTGAAAAGCGCGCAGTGTTTTATCCACTTCTGCTCATTGATGACCTGACCTCAAACACCTGAGCCAACTCGTTTTAATGGTGAAAGCTGCTGCTCTCTCTTAAGTTTCTTTTCATCACATTAATTATTCCTTCTTGCCCAATTTTAATGAACTTGAGCAATATTTTAATAATAACTTCTAATCAATTTTAAATCATTCACCCACAACTATGCTTTTGACACGCTGGCATAATATCTTCTACATCCTCTTATACAGTATATTGTAGTGACATTAATGAACCAAGAACCTGTAAAAAGTGGCACTGCAGTTATGTTAACGGCAAACAGATTCTGTCCTCGCTGTCCTGCCAGAACCAAATGAACTGTTTTTCTGCTGGTACAAGGCCACTGGATCTTCGTGAGGTATCAAGCAAAGGAACCACAAAAATAATGCAGCAAAACTAAAAGACTTAACAGCAGCAAGATAAGGTACAACAGATCTTGAAACCCTGAATGAAAACAGACACTGAAACTCAATCTCTTGAATTGTCAGAGCTAATTAGCAGCATTACAAAGTGAGTCAGCAACGTCTGACATCAATATCATCACAGACGCTAACACATACGGTCCACAGACAGCTAAGCAGGCAAAAATGTTTTTGTGGTAAACACTAATTTGCCATTTGTCAATTTAGTTAAAGATTAAAAAAAAAGAAACAACAAACAAATATTTTTCTGTATGAAGAAAACAGAAACGTGGAAAAGTTCATTGCATCTTGCTCTTTGCAAGTCGTTAACCTGAAAGAGTCAACTATCAGAGAAACCTCAAGAGGTAAGTTAGTTTAATGTGTTTTGCAGAACTCTGAGTGTGTTCTGCATGCTACGAGAGAATAAATCTGCACTGTGGATGGTCAAGGAGGGCAAATGTCACTTTACATGAGATGAAAAAGTCGTCTGAAGTCACTTTCCACCACATTAGTTTTTATTTCCAGCTTGGCTTTGTGATTCTGCTGGATGTCAACAAGTCTTTAGGCATCGCAGACTTTTCAGAAAAGCTACTAGTCTTTCGAACATCGTCCCGTGGTGTAGGTGGAGGGGGGGTCTCGCTCCGATAGGTGCTACGACTGGTCACCTTCACACTTTGCACCCGTCGTAGGTTTGTCCCTTGCGGCTTCTCCTCGCTAGTGTGAACTGTGGGTGACACCCTACTCTGCTTTGCCGATGACTGTCGACCGAGGAGTGAGGGGCTGCGAGATGGTGTGGAGGGGACAGATGGGTGGGTCAGCTCCTTTCTGGTCCTGGAAGATGAAGACACAGTGTTCCGAGCAAAACTGGGGACGTCAGAGCTGCTGTTTTTTACACTCTGTGCCTGGGAGCTGCTGTTGTCAGAGGGAGCTCCAGCTTGGGTCTGCACCTGGGCAAGGGCTCTCATGGTGGAGCGGCATATCTTCTCCTCGGGTGCAGGCTTGGCGATATTTCTCAGGGGCTTTGCATTTGGCTTGTGAATGGAAGCTTTCCTCGGCATCGAATCGCGCGCCCACCTCGAAATGCTGCCTGTGACCCCACCCGGCCTCTGTACTTTTGACTCTTCAGGAGGCAGACTTGAATGTCGAGGAGGTCTTGCTGTCTTATCATTCCTTCCTCTTGCTGGGGTGCTCTGGTCACGGAAAGGTCGGCGTGTCTCTCCGCTGTCCAAAGGTCTCTCTGCTCGCTTGCTGCTACCTGTCCTGTTGAGCTTGCTTATAGGCACAACTTTCCGCATGCCCTGGCTCTCGCTGCTGGTCAGCGTTCGCACGCCTCGACCTCCACTGCTCTTGCTCACTTTGATGTTCTTTGAGTGAGCTGGTTTTTTGCTGTTTCTCTGTGCATCTTTCTCCACAGCCTGTTTTCCCTCAGCTGTGTCACAGCTCTCTGTGTCCCACTCTTCAGTGTTAGCCGACTGAGCCGTTGATTCTGCACCCACAGATTTGGACTCTGAAAACTCACTGACTGAAACTGACAGGTCGTTGGGTGACATGGACTCCAAGTTGGAGGACAAAGAGTTTAAATCTAGCTGGATTTCCTGATCTTTGCTTCTGTCCGTTCTAATATGAACTCCTTCTTTTGTTAGAGACGAGCTGTCAGCTTCAGAATAATCCAAGGTGACAGAGCAGTCTGTTTCTGTGCAGTCTAAAATGTAAAACACTGGTTTCTTACTGGACACAGAGGTATCTAGTGGGAGAGGAGTATCACAGGTTGTTGAAGAAACTGTACTACAGTCCTCTTCTTCCTTCTCCTTTTCAGAAGAGGCCCCCATCTGAAAGGGAGACTGTACTTTACCTTCCCATTCTGCCTTTCGTTCTGCTCTTTTCTCTAAAGTGTTATCATTTTGACATCCATCCAGATTCTTGGGAAGTGACTGTCTCTCCTTTTCCAGCTCTGTCACAACAACATCCCCCTGGTTGAAAAACTGCATATGACTGCTGTTATTGTTTGGACTGGGTAGGTCAAAAGCTTGAGGGCCTCGAACTAAAGTGTGCTTCTCCACGCTAACGTTCATGTGGCCAGTAACTGTTGAAGTGGGATGATTGGGATGAGTTGACTTCTGAAAGACACAAAAGGAACGAGGCAGAACACTGCTCTCTGACACAGATGAGTAATTATTGTTATATGGGTCCTCATCATTTTGTCCAGAGGAGGAAAACCTTGCCAGTGGACTGATGGGTTCAGTTTCTGCATGTGGAGATGTCACTTGTCTGTTGCAGCCTAGCTCACGGCTGTCGTCCTGGCCTAAAATCCACGGGCTCGTCCTCCGCTGGACAGCTCGGCCTGAGCGAGGCAGGCTGTTGAACTTGTAATAGTCAGTAGGAGTTCCTGTGCTCCCAAACAGCTCAAGGTATCCCTGGAGTTCACGGTCTGCTGTGGACGTCACAGTGTGACGGTGGCGGCGGGCACTGGCCGAACGTCCAAGTGAGTTGTGTGGACTCTGAGACCTCTTCTGGAAGAAGTCCAGAAGGCCCTCCTTAGTGAGCATTTCTACATCATTCTCGCTGCTGCTGCGGCCAAAGACGCTGTTCTGATCTTCACCAGCTGACCATGCGTAACGTTTCTCCTCCAGTTCCTTCAGACGCCTCTGTCTGGCTGCTTCCTTCAACTCGCGGTCCATGTTGTCCTGAGACAAACAGAAAGGTGGAGAACTTCAGAGATTCATCCCACATGAACACAAATAGTGGCGTGTCCACTCAGACCTGAAGAAATGACACTTGCAAGTAATTATAATGCTAAAGTAATTACAAGTTGTCATGTTCACCACATGACAACTTGTTCATGTGAGGAACACGGTGCACATCTGTATTTGCTTTTGAACAGACTCTTTGCTGATTTGCTCCTCACTCTGCTACAGTGTTTATAATAATAAAACCAGATGCAACTGGTAACCATAGCACCAGTTACCACAGTAATTTGGTCTTTAAAGAGCAACATGCAGGTTACCTTGTCTGAAGAAGTTTTTTAAAACATATATCTAGAAGCAGACCCCCGTGATCCTGCACTGGGAATAGCGGGTATAGATAATGAATGAATATCTAAAAATTACGATGTAAAACAGAATGTAAAACATAAATTTTAATGCAAATGTGCCCATATTAAGCTAGCATCTTAAAGCAGCCTCTTTCCTGTATGACGTAGGCAGATGCTCGTTAACTTTAATTGTGGGTAGATGAATAACCGATGCCGATGCCTTTACTGTGCAAGTTCTTAGCATTAGCTATGACATGCTGATGCATCCAAATCACAACTGATTACAATGACATCACAGCAAAAACGCTACATCTCTGAGTCTCTGTTTCAACTTGTGTCAAAAGTGGCGACTTCAAACTATTGACCAGTTTCTAAATTGTGTTAATAGTAAGAGTAAAACCAGACTTATATGCAATCATTTCCACGCTTTTCTCGAATACTTCGTTGTGAGGAAGAAGACGAAGTTGTGTGACTGGCAGCGGTGACAAGAGAAATACTGAACCCAATCGTTTTGAAAGTTGAGAGATTTGTGATATTTGGTGTGTTTGGACTGTAAGTGTGTAGTTCAGTTTTTTTTTTTTGTTTTGTGTGTGATCTCTGCATGTGGAGACCGGACTGCGGCTCGTTTTTGAGCTGTAAGGAGCCAAGGGAATGGCGGAGCCAGAGTCTGATCCAGAAAGCGAGGACTTTTGATTATGAACTGGATGATACAGGTTTGATTGGTTTTTTTTGTCCCATCCTGTATACAGGATGGGACAGTGGCTGACCATTATTACAGTCATTGGTGCAGACTGAGGCACACATTCCTCGTGTGTCATCATTCCGGTCGGTGCTTCATAGATGTGGAAGTTATTTATAACAATTTTGTCTCAAAATATCATTTATGAGATAATTACATATTTCTTCGGTTCTGAAAATCTAATTGTTCTATCATTAATGTACACTATGCATGTATAGTGGTGTTTAACCTGCAAGCTGCCCTTCAATATGATTAAGAGTTATGATGAATGAGTTGGTGTATTAATCATGCCATGTTGTTTCTGACTTTTTTCCCCCAGAAATTACTTATTTACAGTGGATCTGGACGTTATTCACAGCGCATCACTTTGTCCACATTTTATGTAACAGCCTTATTCCAAAATGGATTAGATTCATTTCTACCCTCAAAACTCAACACTCTACACACAATACCCCATAATGATAACATGAAAAACATTTTTTCTTGAGATTTTTGCAAATTTGTTAAAAAAAATGTATGTGAGTATTCACAGTCTTTACTTCTTTTTCAGCCTCAAGTCCTCTTGAATATGATGCCACCAGCTTGGATCACCTATCTTTGGGCCGCTCCTCTTTGCAGAACCTCTCAAGCTTCACCAGGTTAGATGGGAAGCATCAGCACACAGCCATTTTCAGATCTCTCCAGAGATGTTCAGTCGGATTCTGGGCTCTGGCTAGGCTACACAAATACATTCACAAAGTTGTCCTGAAGCCACTGCTTTGATATCATGGCTGCATGCTTGGTGATCATTGCTCTGCTGAAAGATGAACCATTACCCCAGTCTGAGGTCCAGAGCTCTCTGGAGCAGGTTTTGTCTCTGTACATTGCTGCATTCATCCTTCCCTCTATCCTGACTAGTCTCCCATTTCCATCCCCACAGCATGATGCTTCCAACACCATGCTTCACTGTGGGGATGGTATTGGCCACAGTGATGAGCGGTGCCTGGTTTCCTCCAAACATGACGCCTGGCATTCATGCCAAAGAGTTCAGTCATTGTCTCATCAGACCAGAGAATTTTATTTCTCATGGTCTGAGAGTCCTTCGGCTGCCTTTTGGCAAACTCCAGGTGGGCTTCCATCTTCCTTTTTCTAAGGAATGGCTTCCATCTGGCCACTCTACCTTACAGGCCTGATTGGTAGATTGCTGCAGAGATGCTTGTCCTTCTGGAAGGTTCTCCTCTCTCCACAGAGGAATGCTGGAACTCTGACAAAGTGACCATCGGGTTCTTGGTCACCTCCCTAACTAAGGCCCATCTTCTCCAGTTACTCAGTTTAGATGGCAGGCCAGCTCTAGGAAGAGTTCTGGTGGCTCCAAACATTTTCCATTTAGGGATGATGGAGGCTGGGCTCAGTGGGACCTTCAAAGCAGCAGAAATGTTTCTGTACCCTTTACACTTGTGCCATGACACAATCCTGTCTCAGATGTCAACAGACTTTGACTCCTTTGACTTCATGTTTGTGCTCTGACATGCACTGTGGGACCTTATATGGACAGATGTGTGTCTTTCCAAATCATGTTTAAACAACCAAATTTACCACCGGTGGACTCCAATGAAGCTGTAGAAACATCTCACGGATGATCAGTGGAAACAGGATGCACCTGAGCTCAGTTTTCAGTTTCATGGCAAAGGCTGTGAATACTTATGTACATGTGATTTATTAGTTTATGTTTTTAATGAATTTTCAAAAATTTGAAAAGAAACTTTTTCACATTGTCATTGTGGGGTATTGTGTGTAGAGATTTGAGGGAACTAAATGAATCTAATCCATTTTGGAATAAGGCTGCACCATAACAGAATGTGGACAAAGTGAAGCTGTGGGAATACTTCCTGGATCCACTGTCCATGGGGCATCCAGGTGATGAAGATGTTCTGCATGAGGTGGTTGCTTTGTGATTACTGCAGTGTCTCCAGTGCCCTCTCTGTGAATCTTAGCTCACACAAAGTCATGTCTGTTTACTGCAGCAACTTATAACAGCAAGAACATAAAATCACAGCCTGCCAAAACTTTAGGCAAAAAGGCAAAATAGTCCTTTTATTCAAACTGACCTTAACTGCTTTGTTGAATTTGATGCAAAAGTCCTGAAAGATGCGGAAACACTCATCCAGCTTGAAGGTGTCCTTGTCTTCACAAAAGAAATCAATGAGCGAGTTCCCCTCTTTCCTCAGGTCCAGCCTGCGTCTCTTTAGGTCCTGAAGTGTCTGTGCTGAGCTCTGAGACAAGACATCAAACACACATGTACCTTCTTTCAGCAATCTAATTTTATCAAGGTAATTATCTGCAGCCATTGAGTCAGCAGCTTCAGAGCTTTCTGTGTGTGTCTGTGTGTAATGTATTACATAACTGCTGCTGCTTCACCTGCAGAAAGGGCTCCAGCTGCTGCAGTAACGCCTCGTCTCCTTGAACCTTCTCCTCCAAGGATTTGATTCGGACGTACAAGGACGAAAACTCCAGCTCAATGTTTTCCACCGAAATTCTACGTGAAAGCAACAGACAGACCAGGAACACAAACTTGTAATAATTATTACATATAAAGTGGTGACGCTGCTGACTGCAAATCATCAATATTTTACTGAACGCATTGCCAGAAGTGCTATATCCACAGAGAATTGAGAAGTAATCTTTAGTTTTGTGGTGCACTGACATCATGCAGACATGACCTTGTGAAGCTGACAGAGCCTGACAGAGTCACACCGTGCTGTGCGCATGACTCCCACAGCACTGCACTTAAGATGAATGGAAGCTCTGATAACGATAACAGACTTTGCTATAACCATGGAGAATTAAAACCTGCACAGTCACTCCAAATAATTATTTAAACCTGCAGTAACAGAATCATTTACAGTTTCATGGCATTGTCCAGGGAGGGGCGTGGCTATTAAGGATCCACTGTAGTTTTAATCATTTCAATCTTGTTTCTAAGTTCTGGCCCTAAAATAAGCTGAATGCAGGCCACTTTATAAATATGTATTTCATTTTCTTTGCATTGTATCTACTTGAAATAACTTGAGACTCTACTGTGTTAAGCAGCTAGCGTCGTCTGTGGCTTTGCTGGTAGCATAAAGTGGGTGTTCCAGAGCTTGTGTGGAGAAAACAGCTGCTGCAGAGCTAAACAATAACATCAAAGCACTTAGAATTATTTCAATAAAGCCACAAAAGAAAGAAGATGCAAATTGTTTTTTTTTTGTCTTTCTGTTAGGTAAAAGGTGGGTCTATTCTTCCTGTGATGCAAGGGCATGTCATCTGAGTAATAATAAAACTGTAATTTCTTTTTAAAAAGATAACTTGAATTTTAATTGTAAATGCAGGATCAGAGATTTCATTTGGCTTACCTGGCTGCACTCTGCACATCCTGGAGTTTCTCTGGAAACTTCAGCAGCTTTTCATCTTTCTTTTTAGCCTCCTGTGTAAAAAGACATAATATAATTAACATGAAAATATTTGGTGTTGTGCAAAGTAAAGTGACATGCCTGCTGTGCTAAAAGGACTACAGTTATGTATCAGTTTGGTCTGACGGTCTTGGCTGTTTGCTGTTTCCTGTCACCATCTGCTGTCCACCTGCCCTCCCTTTATACACAGAAGATGGGTTCTGCTTTCTCAAGCACCATCCATGTGAAAGACTTCAGTCTCTGTGGATGAAAGATTAATGTCTTCTGCTCCTCACCACTTACTTGGGTTTTGTCCAGTCAAACTACGAAAGTAGTAAGACTTTTGCCAACATTAAATACAGTATATACTGTCTTCTACAATTAGGTACTTAAATCTGTGTATTTTGAGTTGCTTTCACTTAAGTGCAAAATGTGCTTTAAAACAGAAGGTAGTCTTACATTATGTAAGAATTACATTAGGTATATACATATGAATTCATATGAATAAACTCAGTTAATTCTTTTGCCACTGCACAGGCAATTTTTCTTCTTTTTTTAATGAAGTAAAGTGACTGGACAGAGCTTTGTCTTTCCTGAGGCCTCCTTTTGCTGTACTGTATTTAATTCAATAGTATAGACAAACATGATATGAATAATATTGCACAAGCATACATCCACCCACCATGGCAACAAAATGAAGCAGATTCATCCCTGGTTTGTTGGCCTTGGTGTCAGCCAATGACAGGAGAGACGACAGCTTAAATCCCACAGCGTTGCCTGCGTAGCCACCCTTTAATCAGAGGGACATTTGAAAGGTAAAAGTGACAAACCTCACAGAAAAACAACAATGGGTATGCATTCATGGATAAGGATGGAGATAGACTCTTCTTCAAGTCTTATACAGCTCTGTCCTTTAATAGGCAATAGGTCTTAGTAGGTGTCTAAAAAGTACCAGTAAGGAAAATGTCAAAGTTCGGAAAAAAAAAAAAGTTTTTGCCATGGAAAAAAAAGCATATCTGTTATTCATCTTTAAAAGAGTCATCTCCACAGTCAGGCAGGAAAAATGGGCTTGCAGAGGAAGGCTGCAGACAGAGTTCGAGAAGCTGGACTGGTATCCAGCTTCTATGTAAAATAAAGAATAAACCAAGCGTAATAATTAAAGCCTGATGGACAGGAATGTGGTGTTGAAGTTTTAAAGCTCTTACGGCATTCATGATGTTTCCAGCCTGCAGCACCAAATGAAGGATGGCATGAAGCTCCTCACAGGTCATCAGGTCTATAGGAAACAATCAATATAAACTCAATTAGAGACTCCAGAACAAATCACAGTGACTCATTACGCAATATTTCATTTAAGGCAGCCATACAGGAAATCTAACAGCAGTAATAATGCTTCCCTTACAGATACATCCATGGTTATTTAAGAGTGCTTTTTTTCTGTTTGACCATCTGTCCTTTTTGTACTAAAGTAACAGTGAATATTGAAAGTTTTAATTAAATTGTATCATAAAAGATCAAATTAATTGTCTCATGCAGTGCTTAGCTGATTGCCCTGCAATGCAGTGAAAAGGTCAAGGTTTTAAGAAAAATCCAACACAGCACAAAGAGACAAGTCTGTGTGACTCAGCTAAAAAGACAGTGACTTAACTCATGGTTGAAAAATAAGTTCAGTAACTTTCTCATTCAGTTCATAAATAAGCAGAAAACATTTGAGGATATGTACATCCTCTGCGTTCTCGTTAATGTGTGCTTGTTAATTTACTGTTAATGCATGCAGTTCGGTTAAGAAAAAGCTTCTCATAAATATTTAAACTTGCTGACCTGCTCAGTAAGAAAGATAATGCTGACATCTTGTTAAAAAAGAGGAAAAAAATACGAAAATGAAAAAAAGAAATACAGTAACTGTTATGTGAAATAACAGAATAATTTTCAGTCATATGAAATGAATTACAAAACTTGAAGTGCGTGTTATATTCTAAAAGACAAAATAGCACAGGCGTTACTTCTTTTTTCCCATTCTGTCTCCATATGGCTGTGGAGCACCTCAAACAGCCCAAATGTTTGGGTCACCTGCCTGAACGTGTGCATGTGTGCTTTTGTGGGTAGAAGAGACAGTGTCATTACGTTTAGTGGCAACACGGACGACATCAATCTCGTGGCTCATCACAGCACAGGAAGGGAAGAACTCTTCCTGAAGGACCGTGGCTTCAATCCGAACCTCAAACCTGTCAGACAAAAGCAGAGCGTTTAAATGCAAATAAGATAGAAAGAAACTGGCTCACTTGTTGAACGTGTTGTAGCTTGTAGTCCTTCAAACAAAGTTTGTATGGGGTCCACAAAACAGGGAGCTCAGTTGTGTTTAAATGACATAACAATACTCTAAAATGCAATTAGTGGGGGGTGAGAGATTCAGAACTCTTACCCAAGGTTACTCTGACTGTGAAATTGTGGATCAATCAGCAATAACTATCACAACAAATCTAACCTAACCCTAACCCTGAGCACAAGCATATGCTTTTAGACTCCTCGATACTCATTTAAAAATGTTTTGTACTGTTATTTAATTTACTAGATCTATAAAAGCATGACTTTTTGGTTGTTGTTTTTTTTTTCATTTCAGTGGACACATGCTAGACTTTGATCTACTTAATCTGCTATCCTCCATGAAAACCACAGAGATGTTTGCCACCTCTAAATTATACTAAGCTTTCACTACATGCTAGTGGTAATTTGCAAGAAGCTGGTTGGTTCACACAAAACTCTAAAATTGGAATACCACACAGAGCATTTCAGAATAAACTGTCCATCCTCCACTTACTGCCGAACTGCTGACTTCACATTCCCTGTTGATGGAAACTCAAATGCACGCAGTGTATAACCATTGAAATCAACCTACCGTGGCACCTGGATTAAGAGGTACATAAAGGAATCAACCAGTGTCAGCTTGTCTGGATCTCCTTTAAATGCCTGAAGTTTCTTGATCTGCAGAGGAAATAAAAAGAAAGAGGAAGTTCAGCAGGATCTATTGTTTTTAATCCACATAAGCTGCCTTTGATCATATTTATGCTATTCATACTTCTATACAAGCCACCCTGACAGACACAAGAAAAAAAAAAGAAAAAAAGAGAGACCTCTTCTGCATCAGGTAGGAGTTTGAGCAAGTCTTTGAGCAGCTCTGCTCCATAAATCTTCCCCTCTCCTCGTCGTATGTCTTCAACAATGGAGTGGTTGGACCTGAAAGACAGATTTCGGTAGGATCAGTGCTAAATTGCACAGGTGCTCTCTCTGAATACCAATGGCCCCAGAGCCCACAAAGGCACCAAAGCCAAACTGTTCATGAGATAGTTGTTCTTGTGTGGCTTGATGTCACTAACAGGGAAAATAGCAATGAGTTATACCAATAAAAAAGGAAATTGCCCTCTCCAGGAAGTTCTTACATGTCATGTAAGTTCTGCAGAAATGATTTATGAAATGTGTCCTGCATTTCTCTGCACACCTATGGACATTAATTCATAGCATCTCTGTCTCTGTAGTCCTGCACTGGTCTTTTTGTACTACTCAAACACATTTTAGCTTATAGTAAAAGCAGAAACCCCGAGGGAAAAATGTCAAGAAGACAGGAGGTACCATTTAACCAAACATTCCTGCCTGTTTCTCTTTGCAACCATCAGCAGTTTGTATTAATACAAGTCAGTAAATCAACAGTGAAGTACGTGACAGTGTTTTAAGTGCATGTATGTATGCAATCCACAGCAGAAAATACATTTAGGTACAGATATTGATGCCGTGAAAACTAAATTTTGTTCCTCAGGAAACATTTGAAAGTTTTTCCTACTAAAATCTCTCTCATGGCTTTAAAATGGTCAATGCATATTCTGCACATTTATTTTGCAAATGAAAACAGGCGCGCCAGCCGATAAAGAAATGGCACAAGATACCACAGCTAGGCACCAGTAAAATAATCTGTTATCTTAAGATCATATCCATGGCTGGCTTTCATGCTGCTTATATCGATGCCTGTGTGCAGTAGACATGCACAGCAATGTTCAGACTTTGGCAAATTTGGTTCAAACTAATAGTATTCTACACATTGACATGAAAATGAACACAAAGCATCTGTAAATTCCTTTCCAGATCATAATTTATGTACTGGACTAGACTTCACACTACTGGATCGTGTAGAAGTACGTAGTGGTTGAAAAATAAATAACGTGAAATAAAGATTAAATTAGATACAAACATAAATAAGCACTCCCTTTCATGAGGTCACTGGAGAGTGGCTCAGTCAAATGTCATTAAAATACAGTGGAAAGCCATGCAAATAGATTGTCATGGCAACAAGCACTTAACTCACTCACTAGTCTTGTGTCTAGTGTCACAAAATGTTAGGAAATGTAAAATTCATTTTAAACATCGGTCCCTACTACTCTTAACTGACGATGGACAAAGACTCTGGCCCCACTGACCGTGACTTACAGTGGTTTAAGCACATTTCTTTCAGGCAGGCACTAAAATACAAATTGAAGTATTTTTCAGAATAGCAGCAGTATTACATGCCTAATAAAACAATGCAATGAGATGAGAAGTAATATCAATTCATTTTATATACTTTTTTATTTTATTTTATCCAGGAATGAATCCTGGCCAAGTCTGGCAGCAGCTCAAAAACAGTCATATTAAAAATAATAACAGTATGTTTAAAAAACCAGGTAAAGCTTAAAATCCTAATGATAGCTTTTATTTTCATTCATTCAAATTCATTTGGAATACTGCATATTCTATTTCAAATCACTGATTTACAAACGGAAACATTTACCGTATAATCTGATTCAGCTAAATTACTGATCTATATTTAGTTGAACTGCTTCGCGTCTCAGAAAAATGGAGTCGACCAGTTTCTGGTACTTGTGAATAGGTACTCCAGTCCAAGATGATTGGACTTCGTTCCATGATTCCTCTGCATTTCTTTTTGTGTGTGTGTGTGTGTGTGTGTGTGTGTGTGTGTGCCTCAGAAACAGTATTTTTGATGTCACCTCACAAGTTTTCTATTGGATTGAGGTCCAGAGAATGGGCTGACCACTGATGCTGCTGCTTACTAGTATGTTTGGGGTTGTTGTCTAGTTGAAACATCCATTTCAAGGACATTTCTTCTTCAACATAAGGCAACATGACCTCTTCAAGCATTTTGCTGTATTCAAAATGATTCACGATCTCTGGTTTTTGATAAATAGACATGCCACTATAGCTACAGAATCATCCCCATATCATGATGCTCGTGCCACCATGCTTCACTGTCTTCAGTGTACTGTGGCTTAAATTCAGTATTTAGTGGTTGTCGGGCAAACTGTTTGTGGCCCTTAGATCCAAAGAGAACAATCTTTCTTTTATTAGTCTGCAAAACCACAATGAAACCAGCCACATATTACATGCATGAAAAAAAATCACAAACAGGCCGTGCAACTAAGAGGTAAAACTTACTTCTTAAACTGCTTGAGAAAAATGCCCACATTCATTCCCCTCTTTGAGTCAAGGATGCTGATCTGTAAAAAGAAAAAATGTTGTTAAGTTGTTTAAATACACATGGAAACACACCCACATGAGTTTTGGTTTTGTTTTCACTGCTGTTTTTGTCTTAGGAACATCTCGCACCAAAACTGGCACAATGAAATTCCCCTGAGCCAGATGAGCTGTTCACGTCCTACATAAACAATGAATCGTACACACCTTGGGCGGGCGACTGTGTACATTTTCAAAAAGACCTAATTACAATTTTTACATGTGCTAAGACCCCTCTGTAGTTTGAACTAATGACACTGAGTATTGATGTGGTAAAGGAAGTATAAGCACTGTAAAGATCTGTTGACTTAAGTCTGATACGATACACTATCATGTACAACCCCAATTCCAAAATAGTGGGGATGCTGTGTGAATGTTCACCATTGTGAAGCACCCCCTCTTCTTTTAACATCTGTCTGTAAATGTCTAGAAAGTGAGGAGACCACTTTTTGGAGTTTTAGGCAAGGAATGTTGTTCTACTTTTGTCTGATGCAGGATTCTAGCTGCTCCACAGTCCTGGACCTTGATTGTTGGATGTTTAATTTTATGGTGCATTTAATGTTTTCTGTTGGTGAACTGTCTGGACAGCAGAAAGCAATAGGGGAAACCAGTTCAGCGCCCAGACGTGTCTTCCACAAAGGCATGCTGTTATGATGGATGGCCTATGTGGTTTAGAATAGTTTGCTGAAACATGTAAGGCCTTCCATGAAATAGATGTTGTGTGGATGGGAGCACATGCTGCACACAGGACAGTTTCCCATTTTGATTCAGAAAATTTTAGATTAGCTTTGATCCTGAGAAGATGCTGGCATTCCTGCAATGTGTTCATATATGGATTCTTTGAATGATACAGCTTTAACTTGCTTTTGTGGATTGTACAGCGAACTGTGTTCACAGACAGTGATTTCTTGAGGTGTTTCTTATGTCCACTACAGAATCATGTCTGTTTTTAATGCAGAGCTGCCTGATGGGCCACAGAACATGCACGCCCAGTTGTGCATGATCCCTTGCACAGTCCTTCTGATTCCTCGAATCTTTAGATTATATTATGTATGGGTGGATATTAAGATGGTGGGATCTTTAAAATTTCTGCAATTTTATGTTGAGGAACATTTTTCTGAAATTCTTCCACAATTTTGCGATACAGTTTATTGTAGATATTGAACCTCTGTGCATCTTTACATCCGAGAGCTCAGTCATGTTACTGACCTGTTGTCAGTTAACCTAATTAGTAGTCAAATGCTCCTCTGTTCTTTTTTTTTCTTCATTTGTGCCAAGGTTTGATAAGAGATCTGCAAATCATTGCACTGTCTTTTTCAGTTCTGTTTATTTGCACAGCATCCACAATTCTTTTGGAGTTGGGATTGTAATACTGAATTGAGTAACTAACTAAATTGCATCGATATTATATGCTTTTACAGTTTTCTAATTTTATTTTGGATAACTACCCAACATAACTTTAAATACTCTACACACTCCCAAAATGGCACGTTTTGTGTCATCCCCCCACCACCCCAACTCAAGAAGCAGAATAAGAATACAAACATCTAATAAACAGAACCATTTCAAGGCAGGATCATTACAGTAACCTACACCCTTTCTTTGTTTGGTCTTTTTGGTTTTAAAGTTTCTACAGTTTATGTTTGTCCTTCTGCATTACACTTCAGACATTTGACCTCTGGACAGGCTAGTAGTATCGCTAGTAAGTTACCTCATTCATGTAGCATGTTAATATTAAAGCTAGCATGCTAAGGATGATCCTGTTTTTGTTGGATATATCCTTTAAAAGTAAAGCAATCATAAAGGAATAGCAGAACCAGCGAAATAGAAATAATAGACTGTAAACTGGATGCTCATGGTTTTGTACAGAGAGAGCAAACCATCTACAGGCTGTCAGGAGGTGATAGGGAGATATTTACAAGTAGATACCAGCGCCTGGACCAAAAACAGACATTATATAAAGTTCAATAACAGCTTTTCTTTTCCGTAATTTTGGACACAGTGATTACCTTTGCTTGGATTTTGCATCATAGCCAACAGACTTTCATGTGCACAAGATGATTATATAAAACAGAAAAAAAAAGAAAACCCAAAAGCCATAACACCTCCTACATCAGCTTACTGTTTGAGAACAGCTGTGATGATTGATTACTCATTTACATATTACGCAACTATGCTAAAAAGATACCAGTCCCACACCTATGCATATGAATACTGTCTTTGAGTTTTAACTTGCGCGTTGGAAAAGGACAGAGGCTTGAAAACTGCATATATGTGAAACTTTTAGATTTTGTTTCTAACTTAACTGTGAACAGCACATGAAACACAAATGGTTTCAGCTGAACTTTTGCAAACAATATTCTTCTCTGAAAGTGACTCAGGTTTTGAGTTTTGACCAAAGGCAGTTAGTTTATTTTCAGCAACGATTCTCGTACCTCACGCAAGGATTGTTTTGCATGCTGCTGACAAACGTGTACATCATGACGCAAGCATGTCTTTTTTTCTACTCCTGAACACAAATTGTTTTGTTTGGAAAAAAAAAAAAAATGTAACTGGAGACTGTTATCTAACTAATCCCTATGGGGATGTCTTGGTGTTGTGGCTGCAGTTAGGGGAGCTATTTGGAGCTGTAGCTTTTATTTATGCCTTTGAGATTTTCTCATCTCAACAATATTGTATTTCAGACCTGATGTACAACATGTCTTGCATGTGTTTGTAAAAGAAAAACAAAAATGGACACATGTAAATCGGGTGTACGTATCACATCTTTATGGTTCTAGTAATAAGTAATCCATTTAATGGAAACATTAATTCTAACTAATTTGAATTAACAGGAAATTTGACCTAAATTTGACTTAAAATGTCTCTCCTTGTATGTATCCATGTATCCTCCATGTATAGATGAAAAGTGCATTAACTATTTGTGCAGGCATGTCTGTCTCATCATCAGCATTTTCCCAACATCAAATACAGATGTTGCAAAAGGAGCAGAGCTCATGGCCTCTACGTCTATAGAACTGGATCAGGCCATGAACTACCTTCCTTTTGTGTCTATTGATAATGGTTTGCTCAACATTGCAATTGACTTATGCAGACTAAGATGGCAGCAACTAGATCGAGAATCCTGAACAGTCAATTTTATACAATTTTGAAACTGCAAAGGTAGTGGAAATGCAGATAGGGATAGGGATCAGATCTACACTATTACTAATGTGGAATCAGTTTTTTGAGTCTTTGAGGCTTAAAATAGCTATTTATTCAGACATATTTTGAATGCACCAAGTGCTATAATTAATTGCCAACGTGCTTTATTCAATCAAAACTGTATTGATTTATGTCATTTTGGTCAATAACAAAAGTTTACACTCCTCACCTCACCCTAACCTGTAGTTATTCTAACTTTGAGAGGAAGTATGAACACTTTGTCATCTGAAAAACACCAAGATTTCCACTTTGTCAGGTGTCATTATTACATCTTCACAACCCTACTCACCTCATCCTTGCTGCTCTCCTTAAAAGAGCGGGATCTTGAAACACGAGCCGTGGTTCCACTTGTTGCTGCTGCCCCGCGTAAGCCCGCTGCTGCCTCCTCCTGCTGCCCGAAAAGTTCCTCCACAGAGCGAACGTCTATCTGGTACTGCTGCTGCCGCACTGCCAGCGTCCAGATGTTTGGTTTCCCACGCACCTTCTCCTCTGGGATGGGCTTCCAGAAGAAGCTGCGCACGCGGCGTTTTTTCCTTACATTGTGGTTGCCGGTGGTTGTTGCTGGCGGTGGAGGAGGTGGGGGTGCCCCAGGAGGTGGAGGTGGAAGGGGAGGGGGTGGTGGAGCTTCATGCTTGGTGATGTCAGGGACATCGCTCAGAGAAGCTAAGGTGGAGTTAGCCTGTCCAGACATAGATGACGGATCAGATGTAGTGATGGAGGAAGTGTTGTAGCTGCTCTCCTCACTGCTGCAGCTCTCCGGCTCATTGGATGCGGATGAACAACTCATAACAAGCATCACAAGGATTAATACTCAGCGTACAAGTTCTGTGCTGAGGGGGTAAGATACACAAATTGAACAAATAACTGATCAGTATCTCTTCTCAATCAAAAATGATTTCCAAAGGATTACTCTGTTCCTTTTACATGAACCAGTTCTGAAGAACATTAAAGTAGTGCAGCATGTCCTCTCATTGCAAAAACGAAACTGTCTCTTCATTTAATCACAACGAGGGAAGCACTTTGTTTGATTCTGTCCGTATCCATCACTCAGACGGTCGTCCATTGAGCTTGGCAGTCTTTGAAATTCACCTTCCGAGGGAAGGGGACAGGGGGCGACAATGGCCATGGAGCTACAAGAGTAACAAAAACAAGACAGGATTACAACGAGGTATTCATGCATGTCATCACTGGCAATCTCAAGTTAGAGAAAATTAAGGGGTTCAACAAATCAAAAGAGAAGGGGTACCCAAACAGAGAGGGAAATGGCAAATCCTTTTTATTTGCTAGTGTTGAAGGGCTTTGAAGTCAGGCTGTGAGGTGTATAATGGTCAGAGAAATTACACCCACAGAGCTTAGCCTCTGTTACATAATGTGGTGTCACTTTTAAACAGTCTTCATTCAGTGGGACACTAAGAAAGACAACTTATGTAAGTGCAAATTAAGACAAAAATGTAAGCCTAATTTACAAAAAAAATCATCATGTAATACAGTTGTTTTTTTGCTGGTTAAGTGTCAAACATTAACTGAAGACTGAGGAAAGTGAAATAAAATGAATAAATCACTTCCATGTTAACTAAATATTTTAAGAAAATTCCTTACAGAGAGTAAGAACTTCTTGATTTAAGCCAAAGGAACATATAACAACTGAGAGATCACGTATTCAGATCAGCAAATGGTGAAGAGTTTGTCACATACCAGCTCCATTAAAATAAACTAGTGATGGCACAAAGGCAAAACAAAGCCACTTAAAAAGACATTTCATGCCACTGGTTCCAGAAACAGGCACCTTCACAACACTTGTCAATCTGGTTTTACATTGCTGAATGGAAAATATAAACCATTAATCTACTTTATGTTCAGCAGGACTCTGGACTAAAAAGGACTCTTATTCATCTCTTTATTTTTGAAGGATTTTAAGTATTTTTAATCACAGTGATCTATTTAGCTAAGGTAAATCAGTAAGTTTGCTCAATCTGTACTGTATGACTGCAGCCTCACAGGCACTCTTAACATGCGTGCACAGCTGGACCAGCAATCACAAAGGAGAACACATGTTTAGATTAAAACAAACATGGCCTAATGGGTTGCAATTTGTACTTTATACTAGTGCTATACACTGGACATTTTATACGTTGTCTAAATGCTGTTTACTGTGTTCAGCGACTCTGAATTAGAAATAAAGACCTGCCTGATTCCAAATAAGAACTTTGTCTCCCTGTCTCCCCTCATCACTAAGCAGTTGGAGGGAAACTGTGTTTTGTTTCAGGAAATCACTCACTGCTGTCACAGTTGACATGGCTACAGTGATCTGATACTGGTCTGTGAAAACAAAGAAACATAAAGGTCTGACAGAATGTAGGAGATAAATTAGGACGATGTCGGACGATGACTTGGTGTTTGAAATTCATTGTTTTCAGCACCTTGAAGGAAATTAAAATAATCTCAGGTGAAAAAATTAAAAAAAAAAAAAAAAAATCAGATGAAAGATCAGATCATTCAGATGATAGTCGTAATGAGAAATATCTCTTAACAGTATGTGTTCATGTGGCCATTTTCTGGGGGATTCTGGAATATTTGCCTCCAACATCTTACTGGTAATATCCCACTGGTTCATGGCCTTGTCCACCCGATACTCAGAGTTTGTTACTAATTCACGAAGCAGACGTCACTAATCGCCTCATGTTGCAAACACCAACCTGCACACTCAGCTGACTTGTCTCGGTGCTGAACCACTCTGTCACTCATGCTTCATTCATAAGACTCTGGGAACATCTGAACTCTCACAGTCACCTCCTTCTGCAGCACCAACATGGCCACTCCTTACTGAACCAGATAAGCAATGCCTCACATGCTGCTTTAATATCTCTTAAAACTACCATGTCAGAAACTTTAAAGAAGCACTTATTTGCTTTGTCGCAAAGACCTAAAAGAGAGGATTAATAGCCTTTGGGTCTATTGAATTTGAAGCTCCAGCTAAACTGAATTTTGAATGTAATTAATGGTGGCGGTGGATTGAATGGTAGAAGTGTGGTTCTCAATACAGCTACTCTGCAGCACTGACAACACCTTCCAGGTCTACATCAGAGTTACTAGTTAACAAAAACTGAGACTCAAATTAAAACTAACAGTGAACTGAAATATAAATAAAAACAAATTTCTTTTTTATTAAACAAAAATGAAATGAAAACTTAAATTAACAATGAAAAACTAACTGAAATGAAATAGAATTATAGGTAAAATGAACATAGTTTTTGTTTATCATCCCTCCCAGAAGTGAGCAACTCAGGCCATAATGTCATGATGTCTCCATCAAGTGAAATAACTAAATGCATGGACGAGGTACAGCAAGGATTCATCTACGACATGCTGGATTTCTGGAAGTAAGGGAAGGTATTTATCCAAAAACTGCCCCTGTAGCTTTAGATTCAGCCACTGCTCCTACCTCGCAGGCTTTTGCTGAGTGCATTTTCTCTGTGTCCTGCTTGTCATCTGGTCTAAGAAATCAGGATACAACTTCTCTTGAAAAACATGTTTTCCTTAAAATTAATAAGAAAATTCTTGACTTAAGATTTGTAGCGGCAGTGACACAGGTGCTTTTGTGTGTTCCTGTTCATATGTGTTTGTTATATTCACGATGGAGACTCACATTGAACTCCCCTCAAGTCTTATTATTTAATTTTGACTTTAATTGTTTTTAAGGTTGGTTCTTAAACATGCAACTCTTCTAGCAAAGACTGTTGTCTTAAAAATTAAATAGATTATGTTGCCCTGTTTTTAGATGTTTGATGATGTTTAAACAGCATTCTGGGCACCTTTTAAAGGTCCCATAAACTGCATTAATTGGCTGATTATATTTGTTTTGTAAGGTCTCTAAATAATGTTGTTTCTAAAGGAAATTGCCTATGTGCATTTTTTGAATCTCCCCATTGAATCTCTGTGATTCTCTGTCATGAGAAAAAGCTGTTTTTTGTATTCATTAATGATTAAATAGGCTATGCTCTGATTGGTTGTTGTTACGATGAATGAGCTGTGCGCTGATTGGTTGGTTTACAGTGAAGCTACATCTCCATGGAGTAGCTGGCAGAACTTATCAGAGTTTATCATGACATGGAGCATATTTATGTTTGTATGATTGACTGTATGAGAGCCACACAGCTCAAATAAACTCAGTTCAAAAGCTGGTGAATAAAGATAACAGTGACAGATACATTTGTAGTTATTCTAAAAACAGTAGTTATTCCTCCTCTTCAGTCTGATGCCCGCAGGGAGTTAAAATAGCAGCAACCCTGAGGTAGAAGTTCTGAGTTAAAATGAGCCAACCAATCCTCGGCCACATTTCAATCACAGCAAAAATCCAGTATTCTAGAGATCCAGCGTTCAATAATACAACCTTGGCGGAGCCAGCCAGATTGTGACGGCTCCGGCTGTCCTCATCCGCATTGGCGGGGACTGAATCTCCACTGTTTGTCTCGGGCTCCACAAACAGCTGATGCTGCGATGGGTAACAACCAGATCCCCAAAGGATCAAACACGCCGCAAAACAGATAAGAGGTGCAGCACTATAAAGTCAGTCTGGGAAGCTGCAGGAAGATGAGCCTCAACTTTACCAGCAACAGCTGCATCTTCCATGGGGACAGCTGTGCTTTTGCCATTGAAATAGTGGCAAGGTAAGCTAGAATCCCCAGCAGAAATGGTGGCAGCATTTTGCCTCCACCATAATTAGTTTTTATTAGATCTTTAATGTTTTTAATTTTGTTCTCTGTTAGTTGGAATATTGTCTGACATCAAAATGCTGGTGTTTATGGGCTGGTGCTTACAGGGTGTGATTGTGATGTCGATAACTTCTTGTTTGACTGTCAGCAGCAGAGTGAAGCTTTCTTGAAACTTTCCAAGCTTAGAGAAGGAATCCGGAGTGAAGAAAAATACATTTTTCCCTCTTAAGACAAACTGATTTTCACTCTTCGTATCCTACAAGTTAACAGAGCCATAGTCCAGCAGAAAGTGGGCTGGTCTTTCTTAAGGATGGAGGAGGATCCAAAGGAGTCTGTCTAAAGTGTTACGAAACAGGTTGCAGTTTTCAGATTGGATCGTGTTTCCACTAAATATTGTTGTGAAATTTACAAATGAAGGAGGTGACAATAGGATTCGAGGTTGACTGCATGTCAGTTTGACATGCCAAATATCGTTTAAGTTAGCCCACGTTAAACAGGATTTAAACTTTATGGGACCTTTAACATTACATTTTTCTAGCTACTCAAAGTAAATAAGAAATATTTTTTTTTCGTATGGCATTGTTGAAAGGTAATATTCTTTCATCCTAGAGTTTTTTTTTGTCAATACGCGTCAGTCAACACGTCAAAAGCTGAAACTTAAATGAAACTAAAACTAACCAACTTTCAAAAATGAAAGTTGATGTATTTCCTAGTGTCATCTGCGATGCTCTGAGTTAAATAATAAGTGTAATGCTCCAGTAATCATAACCTAAGTGTTAGTTGAATATCATGCTGAATAAAGGCACAGCAATAAGGCAGCAGACTTCATTAGCCCAACATGATTTACAGAAGCAAAAACCCATCTGTCAGTAACACAAGACAGAGAAGACCTTAGGCCAGGAAAGCAGAGCGATGTGGTCTCATACATCCACCAGCTGCTATGAATAAACACAGAGCTTCCTCTAAAGGTCCACCTGTTGTTGACCCTGAGGCACTACTGCTGACGCCCACTACTATCAATCTTCATTAAGGGCAGGGAACACCCACCCTCTATCATTAGTCAGAGAGACTAATGATACAGGACTGACTCTTGATACAGCCTAAGTCAAAGGCCAGTGGTTAACGTTCTACAGCAGAGGTGTCAGAGCATCTCCCAAATACATCTGAACAAAATATGGCTCATATAGCATTATTTTTTACACTTAGTTTGTGTTTCACTCAAAATATAAGAATGTGTATGTGCTTGTGCGTTTCCATAGTATTTAATTATAGAGGTATATCTGTGCCATCAGAGTTTGAATTTGAATCTCTAACACTGAATTTTTTTTTTTACCATCCAAATCAGACTTTGAATTTTAAAAGTCATTGAATTTCTAGCACTATTTTTTTTTTTTTTGCCTCTGATTTTTTATTTATTTATTTTGAAATAAATTCAGTGTTAAAGAAATTAAACGTCTCAAAAGCTTTAGCTGCAAAACATTTGGCTGAAATAATTCAGTTGCAAAAGAGTCAGGGTCAACATTTGATGACCAGGGAGAAGCAATCGATCCCTGTCTCAGTTCATCCAACATCCAGCCAATCAAGTTACTCAGCTCTGTTGACAACGTGACAACTACAACAGGTAAGAGTGTGATCTGCAACTCAGCCATGGCGACCAGCCGGGGTGTTGCCATTTCAGTGAGTGAATTTACTCTACATTTGCCATTTCTGTCCGTAAATTCAACAAGAGATATTACCTGACACATTGCAAATCACCAGGATTCATTAAACAACATCTGCATCTGATTTTCATATCTTTAAAATATGGAGCATTGCATTGTGGGATTGTTAGCAGAAAGTACACTACTTTTCCATTCCATTGTGGAATTTTGGAGGAAATTATATAGTGGATATAGTTGCACACTGAGCAACTGGACACTCAAATAAAATGACGGAGGGTAAATGTAGCGCAGTAAAACTTTTTAACACTGAATTTTTTGATATGTTGATTTTTTTTTTTTTTACACCAAATTTATTTCAAAATTGAAAAACAAAACAATCAGTGGCCAAAATAATTTCAGCGATACAAATTTGATGACTTTTAAAATTCAAAGTCTGATTTTGATGGTTAAAAAAAAAAAAGAAAAAAGAAAGCATTAGAGATTCAAATTCAAACTCTAATGGCACGGATATACTTCCATACATAATGTATGTACAGTTCAGAACAAAATGAATTTTAAAAGAATTTCTCTTTTTATTTTTGATTACTGTCTTTAATTTTTCACTTCATTTCTTTGTTGGTAATTAGCAATTTTGGAGATGAGTACCATGGTACTCATCTCCAAAATTGTAACTGTAATTGGTAATGCTCCAGATTTCCAAATTTATGTTATTGATATAATCTGACTTAAAAATTTGGATAATTGAAAAGTCAAAAATTTTTAAGCAATAAACACAATCAAATGCTTTGATGGAGACTTGGATACTTCAGTAACACAGGCTTGCCCGGTTCACTTGGTGAACTGTCGTAGAGAGCTACATATAATATGTTTAGAACATTTGCATGGCTGTTCTTGCATGCTTACCCACCAGTTCCACAAAACAAGTTCCCACACAGTTTATTTTATTTATTCATTTATTTGTTGTTGGGGGTGGGGGGTTGCATAGTTGCATTCTCATCATGATTTCTTTAAGGACATCACCAGCCCTGACCATGTCTCAACAAAAACTCATGACAAAAAATGTTTGAGGTAGGCCAAGACTACAAGACTAGCAGGTCCTCAGTGGCCCACAACCAAGATGGGCCAGGTCTAACCAGTCTAATCTGATCTGGGTGGGGCCCTTTCCTATTCTCATGCTTCAAACACCAACCTCCGGGGCTGGAAAATGAAGCCAATGTCGAGGTTTCAGAAAGTACTTTTCCTTGAAAGAAACAGTCATCAAACATATCATTCACACAGTAACATTGACAGCTATACACTTGCATGCAAGCCTATCTGGAAGATTATACATGTGTACAGCTCACGTTTTCTTTTAAAAGACACATTTACTGAACACCATTTGTCACACGGAAGCTATGAAACTGATGACAACATGAGGATGGAAAAAAAACCTTTGATCTGGATGAAATCCGGGTATCTCTCTCAATCTGGGGCTGCCATGGAAGAGTCAACTAAATAACTTGCTTAATAATCTCAGAAACTTGTAAATATAAGAAAATGCGTTCCACCCCAAACTTGCACTACTGGGAGATACAAGCTATAACACCAGTTTTGTGAGAACACCATAAACTCAGGGTAAAAATGCCACAGTGAAATATGATGAGCAATTTGCTTCAGCAGTTAAGTTTGTGGAACCCCCCCCCAAAAAAGTGTTATGGTAATACTCATCCCACCTAGGCACTTTTTACATGAGCTATGATGTAATTTGATTTATATGCAAAATGGTTGGAATAATAGTAGTATTTATAGGAAAAATTCAGTCTGAAAAAATAAATCAATCTAATTAATATGAGAGTGAGAGAAAGCTGCTTGTATTATAAAAGTGCCTTGAGTGGTCCCTGCAGTAGAAAGGCACTATATTAGCACACTATTGCTTTTGAAAATTCTAGCACTTTCTAAACACTGCTACAAAGAATGTTGCTCATGTTGCAAAATATAATGGAAAACACTCCATATCTTCTACTCAACACAGTAATTAAAGAATGGAAAGCATTTCATTGAACTAAACTGAAATGAATTCAATATGAAGTTCTCAGCAATATATATTTTTACAAGATATTGAAGATGTCATCTTTAAAGCATTAGAGGCATTTTCAGGGCTTGTTTACTCTCTTCTGTTTCAAGGTGAGCTTTTTCTTCAATACTGTATGTTGCTTTTTTCTGATCTGAAATCTGCTCTGAAATTTTGGACCCATAAGCTGAATAGAAGATATATTTCATGATAGCAAATTATACTTTCAAGTCTCCCAAATATCTTTTTTAGTTTCAGCAATGACCGTTTAATGTAATACCAGCTGAAGACGAGGAGAGGAAAGAGTAGCCTTTCTTTAATGCCTTTAAAGACCAGTCTGGAAACTCAGCGCATACTGAAAGTAAAATGAACAGAAAATGATGCGTCCTAACTCCAAAAATCTAATTCAATTTTTTCCTCTAGATATCTGTGGGATCATACGCCTTTAGGGGCCTGTGTGTGCTTAACAGCACGAAGCAACTCCACATACAACTTCCCCCCACTATTTAATGAAGAATAAAATGGAATTTAAAAAATCTCTTAAAACTGAATAGAATTTTAACCAGAGGCAACTGTCAACAACCTTTCAAGCTACCATCAAAGTCCAGCACAAACACCACCCACTGACTCAGTCTCAAATGTGTAACTGTGAAGGTCAAGGCACCACCACCTGCCATTATAATCTCCTGTTGCTAACTTCACTTCAACTTCCTGAGGGTCAGTGGGTCCCTGCAGCGCACGGGTCTTTCACTCACATCTTAGGGGCAAAGTGGCACGTTCCCAAAGGATTAAGACATGTCTGCTCTATCACCATTACCATGGAAATGCTCGTTAGCAGAAAGTATTACGTATTGCTCAGCGGGGTGTCACTGTCATGCCTGTTTGCTTCCGATCACCTTGTTCCCAGTTTCCTGAAACATTTGTGATGACAAGGCAGCCAGTAATGGAATCTTAATTGTAGGGATTTTTTTTTTTTTACACATACTTACGTTAGTCCGAAGCGGATTGAAAACACCACCTTCGTTAATAGTTATTGCATGCTGTGTACGCAAATGTTTCTGCATGTCAGTAGTATTTCCTCCCTTTGATGAAATATTCACTTTGCAAGTACTGCAAGTTGCCCTGTTGTCCTTTTTTTCAGGAAGTATAACCAGACGTTTGTACGTTTTGTGCGTTTGCACCACTTGGGCGCCATGTTTACTATTGACTGTTGGCTGCATTGGATTTGCCACACACTTTGCGTGGCTTGTGTAAGCTAAGCAACGTGTTCCAAGGAACTGAAACACTGGGAACCGGTTCTCAACAAGAACAGGTTTTCGATTCCCATCCCTATCCAATATCCTCCACAGTCACCAGATCTCAATCCAAAAGAGCACCTTTGAATGTGATGGAACGGGTTAGTGTTAGTTAGGTTGGCATCATACATGTGCTGACAAATCTGCAGCAACTGTGTGATGCTATCATGTCAATATGGACCAAAATCTCTGAGGAATGTTTCCAACACCTTGTTGAAAGTATGCCACAAAGAATTAAGGCAGATCTGAAGGCAAAAGGGGCTCCAACCTTTATTAGCAAGGTGTACACAATAAAGTGGCCAGTGAGTGTATTTGCAGGTTTTCCTAAAGACCAGTCTTTAATTAGAACATAAGCTAATTTTACCAGCTCATACTATAAATCACTGTTTTGATTTTCAAAAACTTGCCATCAGATGAGGGTTTTCTCAATTTCTGTAAAAAGCGTGTGCAATACTTACCATGTATGGTTCAAAAATGTACAGCAATACACAGCAACTGATACTAATGTCAAACAGTAAATAAACTTTGTATTTTCTGAAGCAATCATTCCAAGTCTGTTTCTGCTACCAAATTCACTGCATTACTGTCCATCACTGCAGAGAAAGTTCTTAGTGCAGTCCAAATTCAGACGTTGCTCTTTGCTGTCTTCAAGTAAAATGCTTAATGTTTTACTCAAAGGCTTTATTTTTTTTAATATATGTTTAAGGAAGGCCAGATTGAGATGGTCAGGGGGCCGTATCTAGCTGTGTTTTGCCCATGTGTGCCCTACACAGACACCAGGGTAGGACCTTTTAAAGGAATTTACATGTCTAATAAAAACACAACCAGAGTAAGACAAAATGCACTTGCATTGTGTTTTCCTGCTTGTGTTTTCTTGAAAAAACTGGGAATGACTTCATGTTTAATTGGAAATTGTCACTGCAGTACTAGCTTATCTCTTTGATTTCCATGGTCTGTTGGCTCATATTGCCTATAAGAACACACACTGGCCAGGCTACTAAGGCCTGGGTTCCAAAAACAGAAGAGCTGCAACAAAACACACAAAAAGCATTCAAAAAGACACCTTTTAGGTGTGTGTGTGTGTGTGTGTGTGTGGCAGAGGGCAACAACAGCTGCAGGAGAGAAGCTCAGAATGGAGAAGGTGAGTGACTGCAGCAGGACTACTAATATATTGAAGTCCTATAAATCAGCTCTGTACATAAATCACATCAAGCCACTAATCTAATCCTTAAACAAAGTGCACTTTCATCAAGTAAAGTTTGTTTCACTTCTTTATCAACTGCTCTTTTCCAGGTTTGTGTTAACTCGACAAGATGTATCAAATATCTGATAAATGACCAGCCACTTATCACCTCATGCATTTATACAACAGGAAAATTACGAACAGAAAGCTTAACAACCCACCCTGCCCACACCTCCCAGAAAAAGCTGTCTCACTGGCACAAACTGCAGACAAGGAACCTATTATTCAGTAAATCCTGGATTTATCAAATATTTTCAAAGACTGAGCATATGCACCTTTATGTCTGCATTTTCTGAGTAAACCCTGGTAAATCCAGACAAAGTGAATTATTCATGTCACCATGAATAACCTCTCCCCCAAACCAACTGCTGCCCTGAAAGACATCTCTTAACAACCAAGAGACAACTCACCTTTATGAGCTATGGTTTTGAGAAATATTGCCGACATCTACTGAGATGAAAAAGGAAAATAATTTATAGCTTTTGTCTATCTAAGATAAGAGTTTCATCTGAAAGTTTAAGAAACAGATTTTCTAGCTGTTCTTCTCTTACAAAATAAAACTGAATAATAAATGGATGCTAATTTTCTCAAGATTAAAACCTTGGTTGAGAAAACACCAGTGATGTTATAATCCTCATCAACAAATTCCCCTTGACTTTCTCTGTTCAACTGAAAATTATTAATTTTGCTAATTTTTTTTAGAAAGGATGCTTTTAATCTATTTTGAAGAGATTAAAAAAATAAAAGCCAAACAATGAACACTAGGGGAAATAAATCAGAACTTCAGACTAATGCTGCTTAATACGTTCACTGACGAGCACGTGACATGCGCGGCAATAAGTGTGTAATGCATTAGATTATTTACTAAGGATTAACATGGCTCAAACAGAACTCAACATTTTCCCCACTCTCAAATCTTTAAAATCGGTTTTAAGGAGATTATTACAAGGTGCTATTTGTCTTGAGCATGGGGCATAAATGTTTAATAAGGTCAAGGTACAGCGTAGCACGTCATACCATGTGAAACTCAGCCTGCAGCAGTCTACTGTCAAACATTTTCATCACAAGTTTATCTGCTTAAGAGAAAGGCACCCAAAAAAGTAGATGGCCAAAGATTCCGCAACTCTTTGATACGATTAATTAGTGAATGTGAAGAATGTTATCAAAAATTTAGAAATCTGTGCCCTTCCTTCTTTTGGTTTCCCATTATAGGTAGCCACAGCAGATCAACAGTTTACATATTACCTCTGCATCATCTTCTGTAACACCAACCAACTATACTCTTTCACAACATCTAGAAATCTAGATGTATATTCTTCTCCTGCCTGGCAGCTTCATCTAAAGCATTATTTTACCAATGTATTCCCTATTCCTCCTCTTTAAGTGTCCAAACTGTCCTCATCTAGTCTATTTCTACTTCCCTCTCACTGACCTTGAATTTTATTTGCTTGGCATGACCTAATCATTGGCAAAGCAAAAGGGC
>JBAMYA010000001.1:12233461-12256849 GCA_037176975.1 Arrhamphus sclerolepis | reverse complement strand
GCTGAAATAGCTTTATGCCTTGCTATTACAGATAATGTACACATTAGTGTGCGTCATCTAAGAAGACGGTTAGCAAGGCTGTGGAAAAAAAAATAACTCGTTATCACAAGAAAATGGCGGTGTAATGTCATTATCATGGGAAAATTATGTCATTATCACGGTAAAATGGAGGAAAAATAACTTGTTATCACAAGAAAACGGGGGGAATAAAATGTATGCATGTATGGCCCTTTAGGGCTTCCGTAGATGTGCTCACTTTTCTTATTGTAGTTTTCTTGATTATAACAAACTCAATCTCCCACAATCGCTTGGGTGGGGCATAAACATTTGCGTGGTGACGCAGGCTGAGCTCGGTTGAAGCAGTCCGTCTAGGGGCCATATTGGAATCTATGAAGTCGGCTTGCACTTTGATGGGACTGTGTGTCTGTCGTTTTGGGAGTTTCTAAATCGTTATTCTGGATTTACACCCGAGTGATTGCACCAGGCCTTCAACTTGAGACTCCGCCTAATCTGGACGGCAAGTTGTCTCGCCTGTTTTGTGGGAAGAAAATGAGTCCAACCGATGCTAAACGGGGGGCTAAACGCAGGAAGAACAAGCGGGGCGGTGGCAGTAGCTGCAGTGCTGTCTGCAACAGCAGCACTGGCAAGGCCGGGGTCGCTCCGGCTCTGGGCTGTGCGGGAACAGCAACACCTGCCTCTGTCGTCAGCTTTTTAACATCTGGCAGTAGTGGCAACGGAAATATAGGGTCCATCGCTGGCATAAACGGAGAGGTAAGTACATCACAGTGGTAACCGGTGGATGTCAAAACGGTGGTGACTAGCTGGCGGTGTTATCAACGACACATCTGATCTGGGCCCGAGACTGATGCGGAGAGGTCTGCTAGCTAAATAACCTATGCAACGTAGTAATTAACGTGCTTATTTAAAGATAGTAGTAGACATTCCACTTGGGAGCACAGCATAATTTATCGAGTAGTACAGATTAGCAGCTGTACTGGTGTTGTTGTGTTATAACAGTCTGCTGTAAACATGAAGCTAACTTTCTTGGCCGAGCACTGTGATTACAGTCGTTAGCCTAAGTTGAGGGATCGTAGCTGCATCGACAAGTTGGACAACAGGAAGCATTATTTTGAGCTAATACATTTCGTGTAACTGGAGATTACCTTGGCCAAGCCAAGATTATTCGGTAGTATCATTAGGTTCAGAGCGGTTGTCTTAGACGCTGCAGTTTCTCAGATAAACACTCATGCTAGCTAATGCTAACAGTACCAGAAACTTCAGCTCCATCAGGTTTCTCTGTGTTTTTGTTGACCTTCCACTTTTTATTTTTCAAAATATTTAAGTGGGGTTTTATACAGGAACACCTTAACTAGCTGAGTAACTCATGTTAGCCAAGAGAACTGAATCAACTATTATATTTTGCAGCTTTGTTTGATAGAATGTCTTACAGGCTTACCATCGGTTCATAACTTTTTGGGAGCCTTTGAGAAGGTTACAAAACGTCAAATGTAGCCAACTTTTACGCTTGTTTTGCTTGGTTGTAGAGACGAATGTGTGTATGATAAACACACACGCACACCGTGGTTCTCTTTGTACCAGTTTCAAATGTGTGCTTTTTGTCTTTCTACATAGAGAGATATACAGTATAGATGGGCTGGAACTCTATTAATTACTTGGGTTGGTTCCCTCTGAGAATTCGTTTGTCAACAGCAGCACAGCACTGTAGAATAGGACAGCACATCTAGCAAATCAAAAAGACCATTGGTAAAATATTAATCCACAAAAAAATATAAAATAAAAAAAAATTGAAAATTCTAATGACTTGAAAATAGTATGAAAATACTAATGACATGGAAGCCAATACAGCAGCTCTTATCGCTGTTAGATAGGAGGGGTGTAAATCACAAGTTTAATGATGATACCATATTACATTAATTAACTGGATGACGTTTCACTGCTAATATTACAAAGTCTGCTCTGATACTAATTTGAGAGAAACTACAATATCACTGCACATTTTTATTTCTATGTTCAATTTCACAGTTACATGAAAAAAATACATCTTCCATCAATAAAAATAAACCACAAAAGGCCAGTTGATAACATGTATTGATGCCTGATTGACATTTTTATTTTTTATTGACATTATTGGATTGTTCATTAAATTGATGTATTGATGTTGTTTGATAATCATTGTGTAGGTTACCTATGAATTCATAGGTAGATGAATAAATGAATAACCTTAAAATGTCTGCATGAACAGATACTGTTGATACTTGATACACATAAGCAAAAAAATGATCAGTGTCAACAAGCTGTTCAATCAGTTTAGTATTCACCTTGTATTACAAGCTTTATGGTCTAGGAAAGTACAACATTTTCAGTTATAAGTCAACACTGAATTGTTTGTTTACCTCAGGTCAAAGTGAACAACAGTGTTACTCCTCTGTTTACGGAAGGACCAGTGAATGCTGACTTCTCCGGTGTCCTTCAGGTAAATTTTCTTCAGTCCAACACTGGATTTTTGATGCTGATATAAATCTTGAGCATTTAAGACTGCACTTTCCTCTGAATCACCATCTTCTCAACTGTGATGCCTACTGGTCTACACTGCTGGCCCCATTCAAGCTTTGCATTAACATGCATCTAGAGAAATCTGATCGCAAGTAGCCATTCCTTAGCATATATGTTCATATGTGGCATTAAATTGTGCACTCAAGCACCAGTATCCACACTTCTTTAAGTACTACCAGGACATAGGTTTTGTTGAAATTCCTCTGCTGGCCGCTAGGGGCTGATTCCAAAGCAGAGCAAGTCTGACTCCCTTGTTAGGGGAGTGGGATTCATTGCCTAAAACAATGGCAGATGATGTTTCTTTGTTAGGTGGTTCCTGACTTCATTCCAGGATGATTTTGTGTTCAGACACGAAGAGAATTTGACTACTTTCAAATGCATGCAGAGTGATGGGATCTGAATTAGAGCTAGACCCAAACACTTTGAAAGTTCTGGTATTTGCTCATTTTTATTTTTGGAAAAATCAAAGCCCTCCCATTCACCCGTGGCCGTCAATGTCACCTACAATGATTCTTCAGTTTATCAAAGCTGTTAAGCCTGATTTATGCTTCTATGTATCCATGGCATCGCTTCTGTGTAGTTGCCGTTTATAGCTCTCAGTGGTTGTAATTACAGAGCGAGACGAACATCAACAAAGCGCTAGGACACAGTGCAAGTTCATTTTGCAGCACTGTAGCTTGCAGTGGCGAGCTTCCTTTTTTGTATTTCTTATATGTAGCTCAGATAGTGCAACACCACAAAAAAGCATATTTTATGTGAATTGGAGCTGATGAATATTGAGCATCATTAAATTCCACTGACATTGCAATGATTATTCTTTCTACTTGGCTTGAAAATTACATAGGAAATACAAAGACAAAAAGTAAGTCCACCAAGAGATCCAATAATGATTTGCTGCAGCCCACGTCACTGTGACCCGTAGTAACAGTTGGAGAGAGATGCATGTCATGGTACAGCGTAGGGATCCCGCTATGGTTTGACATTGATGCATCGACTAGGCTTAAAGAGCGTGCATGCCTGAGACCTCAACTGTGTGACACACTTTAAATTGTGTAATGAGAAGCTGGCAAAAACACTGCTTCACCATCACAGTTATTCCTACGAAGACTTTTTCTTTGCTGTCATTCAAATTATGTTCCATCTAATGCACTGTTGGGCACATTACTTGGTAGGTTTGGCACACACTAATAACCTGTTTTCTGTGCATTTAGTCGTGCACTTTTTCAGTGCATCATACAACACAGGCCCCACCTGAAGCTCCAGAATCTATTAAATGATATTCTGGCCAGTGCACCACATTTATGTGTCTACAATTTTTAAAGTGTCTACTTTTGTCTGTTACATCAACATGAATGGATGCCTCATTTCTGTTGGTTGTCCAGGCATTCTACACAACCTGTTGGAGTCGGAGTTTAATCAAGTTGAACCTAGTTTTACCGTGGTGTGCTAGAGAAGTCGCCAAGCTCTGTGATGCTGGTGTGCTTTGCATCCCACAGCAACAAAACTCTCATTATGTATTCAAGGGGCAGCAGTGTAGTCAGAGCTTTTGGTGTAAAAGCATAAGTCAGGCAACTTTCTGCATCATGTTCTGGACAAAAAAAACAAAACCCAAACAGTTCATATGAACAATGGACAAACCATATGTTTAGCTTTAGTTGTTTAGCAGATGGTTTTATCTGAAACTGCTCACAAGAGAGGAGCAACACAGGAAACTCTGCCATAGGTATTTTGTACTACATTTATTCAAGAGCACACAACCTTGTTTAAGCATATGTCAATGTGGATATCATTCATTGAAAGCTCTCTAAATAATGTGTTTATTTCTCCCTGTGGTTCTCTCACTGACAGAACTGTGTATCAAACAGAGGTTCTAGCATTTTTCATGGCTTGCAGTTTGGAGAACTGATTTAGAGGGTCACAAGTTGATGTATGGCAGAAACTGTCCAACTATTTTCTCAAATATTGATTCTTTACAAATTATATAAACTTGAAACTTTGTTTTATATTCACCCCACAAATAACTGAATTGAGCTACTATATTTTTCTAAAGGTGTTTCAACTAATATTTAATTTCTGGTGTTGGTTTACTGAACAGACACCCATGCAATAGCTTGAATAAAAATGCTAGGATGGATTTTGATCACGTTGACTCAAAAGGCTATTCAGTGTGATTAACACTGAATCACATTGTTGATCTATATATGTATGTATGTATGTGTGTGTGTGTTTTCTCTGCTCAATTCTCTGAAATTCTCTGAACCCACCACAGACTCCATTTACGTTTGGCCTGAACCAGCGGGCGCCCTACACAGCTGGTGATCGCTGCCTCTTGTGCAGATGTGAGCGTAAAGACAGCGTTGTGCCTTCAGAGGCAGACATCTCAGGCCAGAATGGTACGGCACAGCTTGGAAACACACCCAGTGCCCTCCAGCTGCCTCTGTGGGTATGCTCTGACTGCAGACGCACTGTAGAGAAGGAGGACAGACGTACTACTCTGGAGCAGTCGTTAGGGGTAAGTTAGATGGGCACGTTGCAAAGAAATTTGCGGCGACCAAAAGTTTATCGCTTAAAGTGCTACACTTGTATGATTCCACTATTCTAACAGTGGCAGACCGATCATTTTTCCATATATCTGCAGTATAACTCGCACAGCTGGTGTTAGTCTTTCAGTGGGAGATTCAACTCTTGTGCTCTCTTGGCACCTCTTGTTCTTAAACACAACAGCCAAAACAGATGCAGCCATCATGAGCAGCAGCTGTTGCTGTGAAGAGACTAGACTAGATCTTTGTAAAATGATGAACATACCGGAAATTATTATTCTGCCAATCTGCATTCGTTCAGCCAAGAAAATGTAGCTGCTTCTAGCCCAAATTTTTCAGTTGTTGTGATGTTTCATGGACGAAGAATGTTAAAATGGAACATTTTATTTCATAGTCTGCTACAGTTTTCCCCAGGTGTGACAATTACCTGAATAATGAATCATTTACAGTGGTTTAAATAACTAGTTAACTATTGAAGCATATTCACATTTCGTAAACAAAATCAGAAATTTGTTTATTAATCATAAAGATGGGCAAAGTCATTAATCATGAAGATGTTTGTGATTGGATGTCTCCTTTCAGCTGCATTTCTTCCTATAGGATGAATTTTATTTTTTTGTAGCTAATATTGTTCATTTTAACAGTGGAAGGTATACCAAGCTTTCCAATTTACATGGGATTTATTTATTTTTTGGGTGAAAAGAGGTATAAAAAAAAAAAAAAGAAAATACATAAAGATATATTTAAAAAATCAGACAGCACAATTTATACCAGTATAATCTGATGCCATTCCCCCTGTATAACCATGCCAGTGTGTGCTCCTCCTCACTAATAACCGATGCTCATCCGTCCTTTTCTCATTATTAGTCAGAAACAAGGTGAATAACAGACTCACAACTTCTCCTTGTTGCCAGTAAGGTGACTTTTGGGGCATTCCCAAAGCAGTTTCTAATGGAATAAATCAAGCTGCCAGTGGGTTGGTTTTTGGATTGTTACCAGGGAACTGGGAGGTCCCAGCAAAGATCTCACTCAGAATCAGGAGGTCCCAGCTCATTTTAAGCTCAGAATCCAAGATGACATCGCCCTGTGTAAACAGTGTTAGAGCGCTTTTATGTATTTAGTTAATACCAGAGTTTATTTCCATGTCATGACAGAAGGCGTAAATGGGCTCTATCTGTAGACACATTCTTATAGTTTTTGTATGAGCAAAGTGACATGCATTGTGCTGTAATTTACAAAAAAAACAAAAACATTTAACCAGCCAACTTCTAAAATATATCAGTTGCATATCAGTTGGTTAAAAACACAAGTCACGCATGTTTTTTGAGCTGAGTTTTTGCAACACCTTGAACCGTTTTCACATGGGAGGGTGCATTTATTCTTGTCTTTTTATAAATTAACTACCAAAAAATGTGTTGATATGTTAGACAAACAGTATCTAAATTCTCTTGAAATGTGTTGTCATATCATATTTAGATCAAGCTTTTTCTGTACTAGTCTGAAAGGGTTGCTTTGTGGGACTGCTTCCTATTTGTCTTGGACATTTGGTTTGGGTTTTAATCTGAAACTCCACCAAACTTAATAAAACTGAACTTTTTTTTTTCTCAACAATAGCTTGCTAAGTGTTTATTCTGCTATTTATTTGTTTTTACATTGTCCACAGAGTCAAGATTTTCTTTTGCACATGCCTGTGGGTAATGGAAACTTGGGCCAGGAGGCAGCCACAGTGGACAGACTGACCACTGCTGCACCAACACTACCCATGCTCCCTGCCCCAGACATCAACGCACCAATGCCTTCTGATACAGTTTGCAGCTGTGAAGCTTGCAATGAGAGACGGTCAGTTCACACTGATTATAGCAACAATAAGCTTATAAAGCGCCTTTCTAGTCCAGGGACCACTTTACAACGCAAGCAGCTTTCTCTCACTACGCACATACACACTCTCTCTGTCTCTCACCCACACATATGAAAGGAAATTTAAATTCAGGGAAGTGAGATTGTTGATAGTGTGTTTTGATGGAAACTTGCGGGATTTGTGGAAATACAGGGAGATCTCTGCTGAGTCTGAGAGGGAGACGCAGCAGCTGCAGAACCACTGGTCGGAGGTTCGCTATCTGGTGCGTTGCATCTACCGTCAGACTGGAACACCACTTGCAGATGACCATGACCAGCCGCTAGAGAGAGACAAAGAGGGCATGAAAGAACTAGTGGACAGGTATGACAACATAGTTTAATCTTTTATTATTATTAGTGTGTGTGTGTGCGTGTGTGTGTGTGTGTGTGTGTGTGTGTGTGTGCGTGTGTGTAAACATAGGTTTCTCCACTAGATGTCTGTATTGAGTCATAAAAGCCTCAGTAATACAAGAAACAAGCTTTAAAGAAAAATCAAAGATATGACAGTCCTCAAGAAAGAATGTCAACAAAATTCAGCTGCTGCTTTTTTCTAGTGCACTTGGTTAATATATTTTATAATGACCTATCATGACCTGACTGACAAAACTTAAAGCTGTCAAACTAAATATTGTATTTTCTACCCGTAGACTCTGCGTAAAAGATCCATATCAGCTCTACCAACGGTTAGAACAGCAGGCTCGGGAATATGTCTTGGAAGTGAAGGTGCGGCTACTGAAGCACCTTTCTGCAGGCACCAAGACTGCAGGACCACCGGGAACTGTGGCTGCAGCCCAGGGTCCTCCTCAGGCCCACCAGTTCATCTCCTTGCTACTAGAGGAGTACAATGCCCTCTGTCAAGCTGCACGCACCATCAGCAGCTTCCTTCTCACCCTGGTAAGCTTATCTTTTGTCTATCATCGACAGCGTGTTGGATAACAAAGAGAGCTGGTTATATAAAACAGTTTTAAGTGACATATCCATTACTTTTTGTATTGTGTTGGTTGGAAGAAAAATCTCCCTGTCTTTTCTTCATCATTTTCAGGAGAATGAGCACCTCCAGAAATTTCAGGTGACATGGGAGCTGCACAACAAGCACCTTTTTGAGAATCTTGTTTTCTCTGAACCAATTTTACACAGCAGTTTACCAGCGCTTATTGAACAGCTGAGGTAAGCCATTTTCTCTATTTATGAATTGAATACTGGATCAATTAAATTATTATTTTTTGCAAGTAACCATCCAAATACTCCAAATATTGCAATTCCCTGCAGTGCTAATCTCTGTTAACAAAGGTTAAGGTGTCTCTTTATTTTCATCTGCCACTCAAGTGTCCACAGTAATGGCCATGTAGACTAATTTCTACACTTTTTTAAATTTTATTTTTCAAGACATGGTACAGCCTCTCATGACTCGTATAATGAAGATATGTACCGGACCTTGTTGGAGAGCTACCAGCAGCTGCGACAAGAGATGGCTTCTGTGGCTGCTGAATGGCAGGAGTGTGAGAAGAGGATTGATGACTATGTAGATCAACAGGTATACACACTCAGCGTGGAAGAATAAACGAAACCAAAGTCTTTCTTTACACAGGTGGAGCTTGGTAAATGTGATATTTTAGAGTGTTATTACTATGCATGTTTGTTTTGCAGTTGCTGTTTAAGGTGGAGGGTCAGAATCTCACCAACCAAAGAACGGAGCCACACAAGTCCTTAATCAGCAAAAATGTAAGACATTTGAGTTCTGTCTGGACTTTTTGTTTTCTTCTCTCTTAGTCTTTTATTTTTAACCTTTATTACTTCTATCTTCTCATTTTCTAGACTTTAAAGACAAAGCAGCGAATGCTGAAGGAAGACTGGGAGTTCTTTAAGCAGAGAAGGTTTATAGAAGAACAAGTAGGTTACAAGAACATGACAGGCTGAGCATGGATTTAAATTTGCGTTTGGGTTCTTCAGAGCCTTTTAATACTTTTTTTTTGTGTGTGTGTGTGTCTTTAGTTACCCAACAGTAAGAAGTCCACTACTGAAGATAATAACTTCACAGACACTATGAGAATGCTCTCATCTCGTCTTAATATCCCAGACTGTCCAAACTGTAATTACAGAAGAAGGTAGGTTTCCAGCCTTCACGAGTGTGTCACTAGTTGGTTTGTATCTTGTTGTCTTAAATGCAGTAAAGTTTACATATGAAAGGCATACAAAGTGTGTGTGTCAAATAAAATTTCAGCATTTGATCAGTCTTCAAAGTCACTGAGTGAATTGACATGGACAGTGATATTCATATTATTGTGATGATGATCCATTCATGCTTCTGTCTTTATGTGAGCCTTTATTTTTACCAGGTTAGTCCCACTGGAATCAAAGAGCTCTTCTACAAGGGGGTATTATGCCCCCGTGTAGTAAAGAGGCACAACATACAAAAATAGACTTCTCATCCTCCCGATCCCCAAACCTGTACAAAAGTCCAGCAGCAAGTAAAATAAAGTGCTTGGATTCATTCACAGAAAATCAAAAGGTGATAAAAATGTGAAGCAAAAAGAACCTCAGAAGCAAGAAAATAACTAAACAAAAACCAATAGGCCATTCACCCCAACTGCTTTAAAACAGAAATACCAGCACAACTTTATATTAAGGGAGGCTGTCATGATCAGAAGCAGAAGATTTAAACTGTGGCTGCTCAATCTGAACCAATTCAAGGTGAACTGGAGCTACAGGAGCACCAATAAGACTAAACCTGAAAAACAAAAAAATGGCAGAGGCCCAACAAAGCAACCCACCCAGCTCACAATACGGCCTGGGCCAAATATAGACGACCACTCATTCCTGCAGGCAGTTTAGAATCACCTATTAATTTGCATGTTTTTTGACTGTGGGGGGATGCCGGGGTACCCAGAAACCCCAGACCAGCAGGTTTTCCAGGATTCAAACCAGAAACCCTCTTGCGGTGCACAAACAGCGCTAACCACTAACAGTGCTAACCACTAAGCCACCGTGCTGCCCATGCTGCATGTCACAAAACACAGATCAATGAATGACTCCCGCCCACGTCACATCCCTTGGTGCTATTGAAGTGTTTGCATTCAACCAGAGTCCTCATTATACGCATTTCTCTCAAAACACAAACACTGCCTGAGTTCCCCCTCACACTCCAAAACTTACTTTCTTTCCCTCAGGCTTTGTTTTCCCGGGGGCATACATCATAAAACTGTGTTGTGTTGCGTGATGCTGTAAACACACTGGTTGAGCATAATAGTATGATTATGGTGTATGCAAGTCTACATAATGCAATAACTAAGATCTCAAAACGCCATGGGCCTTAATTTGATCATCACGTCCTCTGATTATGGCTTAATTGGTGGTTAAGATGAAATGTTTTATGTGGCATCTTATTCAGAGTAAGGATTTAATCAGGTTAATATCAAAGTATTGATGTGAATTATGTTTTTTTATTTTTTATTTCTAGTAAATGGGCATTGACAAAAAAAATCAAAACATCACTGAAAAATCTATTAGTTGTTGGTAAAGATTGACGAACATTTGCCTAGGTAGGCTGTTAATGACTTTTTGTGTCCAATTTACCTTCAGACTGTAGCGCTTCTCTCTGAAATCCACCACAAAATTTAAGATTTCACAACTTGAGTACTTAAGCAAAATCTTAAAGGGTGTTTTGCACATCTATTGGCGATTACAGGGATTTTGATTTGAATTAATAGATGTTGAGTTGCATATTAATACACAAGGTACAAGCGTGTGTGTGTGCACTGTTTGCTTTTCTCTTTTCTTTTCTCATTCTATCAAAATATGACTAGTTATATTTATAAAAATGAGTTATAGAAATAGAAGCCTGATACTTGAACTTGAAGGCCTTGGTCTTTATTTGAGGAAAACCCTAATTTATCGTTTCCCCCTCAGAAATGTAACTTGTCAACACTTAGAAGTGTGATTTTTAAGAAATATTGTTGGATATTTTTAGTTTTATTGGGATTTGACTATAGTGTCAAACTGAATACTTAAATGTCTCATGAGTTACAGCCTTGATTAAGGTAGTGTCCATTTGATGGAATCAGCCACTTCTTCCAACAGGTGTACATGTGATGACTGCAGTCTCTCTCACATCCTAACGTGTGGTATCATGGACTCACCCATTGCTGAGGACCTTCACATTAAGCTGCCCTTGAAGGGGGAGCCACCAAGGGATTACATGGCAGAAGTGCACCCTCCCAGTCTCTCATCTGGCAGTTCAGCATCAGGCTCTAATTCCAGTTCTCCCATCACCATTCAGCAGCATCCGAGGCTCATTATGCCTGAAGGGGATGCCAGCACTTTGTAAGTCAGTCAGTGGGTCATTGTACCTTCAAGTGTGTGTGTGGCATTAACATATTTTTGTTCAAACAATAGTCGTACTTTAAACTTTCCTGGAACCTGATTAATCATTTCGTCCTTGTCACAGTATTAGTGATGATGACGAAGTGCCTCCATTGTCCAGTAAGTTCGGGGACATCTATCCAATGAGCAATTACGGGGAAAACAGCGTTGTAACAGCTGCTGTGAACGGTCTTCATAATAACATCAACCGGGAAGACGAAAGCTTGGCGTTGAAGGCAGGGGTGAGTTTAAAACTACTCAAGTGAAGTTTACTTGTGAATTTCCCTGTTTAGTTTCTGGATGATGAAACTGATATTCATTATGAGTGGGTTACTGGTAATTCGGGAAGTGTACTGTTCTCCACCTATGTCCTAATTCAGTCTTTGTTCTACACATATCTTGCTCAGTCCCCTCATATTACCAGCAGCAGCAGTTCCTCGGAGGGTGACGAAGAGGAAACTACTGGTGAGGCTGGTGGGGAGCCCCGTCAGCAGCAGGAAGAGCTTTCCTCTGGGAAGACAAATAGTCCTCCTCCCTCTTACAATCACCAACAGGTATTACAACATTTTTGAATTTCATTCACATTTTCTTTTCCTTCCTTTAGGTCCCTTGTAAGTTAAGTGTTTGGACATACGCAAACCCTGCCAAATTAAACTAGAATTGTACGAGACAAGCTGTGATTCAAAAGAGCTTAGATCCATATAGTGTTATTGAGGAAGAGCTAGACTATCACTGTCTGTGTTTACCGTGGCAGCTGGATCGAACCTTTGCCATTTTTGAAGTGATGAGACTGAGTTTCACACCATATGATACAGGAATACATGATTGAGGCAAATTTGTTTTAAATATGCATTGCCACCCTCAGGTAGAACAGGTCGAGCATGCCTGCGAGTGCCACGTGTGCAACCAGGACCCCAGCTCCTCCGCCCTGGGCCCTGCCACCTGTCTGCCCCCCAGTCGACTCCATGCTGTGCCTCCCCCAGCTGTTGGACACCAGTTCTTTACAGACAGCAAGACTGCCCCTGCACACCCCGCCCTCCACTTGTACCCACATATCCATGGTCACCTGCCCTTACACAACTTCTCCCGGCCCCTACTCCACCCTACACTCTACCCACCTAGTCCTCCTCTCACACACAATAAGGTGAGGACAATTCTTACACCTATCTATCTGTGAAGATAATTATTTTCCTTCACATTACTGATTATAGTGTAAAATTGAAGCAACATGACTCTCTTTAAGGGAAATTTGATTCATTTCCTTATTGCTGGGGAGTTTCTCAATGTTCCAGGAACAAAGCTAAACTTAGTTGTATTCTAGTTTCACTTACTGTCACTGTAATTCCTTATTCTGCCACAAGGGGACAAACTGCAATCAACTTAGTAAAAACCAATCCACTGCCCAAAGTTTAACTGTGTGCCACCTCAAACGTTTTCATATCACGATCCCTACTTATGAAAGTTTTTCCTTTTTTTTCTCCTTTTTTTTTTTTTAAGCCTCTGCCTCCGAACCCTTCATCAAACCACACGGCAGCCAAGCAGCCAGCCTTCAGCACATCATTACCAGAGCATGTATACCAAAACTGCTTTGCTGGTACAGGTGGAGCAGGTGACTGGAATAGTTCACTTCAGTGCCTCTCTCTTAAGTTTGAGAATCTGTGGGATGCTGCAGTAATGAAGAGCTGGAATCCATCTGTGCTGTTGCCTGAATGCCTGCCAGGTGAGCCACCAGGCCACAGCAGAAATGATCAATATTCACGCCAAGTTAGAAAACAGTTTACCATTTATATTTTGTGATAATCCACAGGTGATATGCTTGGACCACCCATTGCTGATGTGCCCCTCCCTCCAACATCTTCAATTGGCTCATCAGGGGATCATCCCTCATTACCCACCCCTCTACCCCCTTCTTCCTCATCATCCTCATCTTTATCATCCTCATCGTCGTCATCGTCATGCTCCTCTTCAGAAGCCAAAGAGCCGAAGAAGACGGGGGTCAAGAAGAAGTGTCTCTACAATTTCCAGGATGCCTTCATGGAGAGCAACCGAGTAGTGATGGCCACTTCTGCAGCCACATCTTCTGTGTCCTGCACAGCCACCACTGTCCAGTCAAGTAATAACCCACCTATCCACCTAGCATCTAAAAGACCCAACTCTATAGGTAATATAGGAAGTAGAAATAGTAGTTGGGTAGCTAGGTTTGTACTGATGATTGAACTCTGTGATCAAAATGGTGGCAACTGTTGTGACACCTGCAGTTAATATTTGTGTCTGACATCCAGTTTCATCCAGATTCATAATGTTAAAGTATAAAAGTATAATCAAGCGAGCTATTCATTATAAATGCCTGTCTTCAGCAAGATGATAATGTAGATTTTCTATAAAAGTTATAAGTCAATTGTTTGCTTCTGCAACTTGTAACCCTAGAGTAGGAGAAAAAAGGGACATACACCGTGTGATTTGTCTTATCCTTTTCCTTTCTTTTTTTTTAAAGTAATACAGTTACCATTTTCAAATGCTGTTTTTAAGCTGGTGGTTGTGGGTGTTGACAGCACCCTTTTGGCAACAGGTGCAAAGTCAACACCCTGCTTACCCATTTGGCACAGGATGTCTGCAGGGGAGGTGAAAAAAAACCATACACATTTTTAGCAAGTTGATGTTTTTTTTTTTTTTTACCCTCTTAAAATTAGTGTGTCTTTAAATGTACCAGAAATGATATATATATGGCTTTAGAGAAGCTTTCCTTTTTAGGTATACTTTGTGGATTAAGTTGAAATAGAAATCTGGGACCCACTATGTGTTGCTTTTTGTAAAGTCAGTTTTTTGTTGTTTTTGTTTTTAAAGAAAAGAAAATTTTAAATTGAAATCTAGTTATTGTTTAAAATGTTGACTGTTGAGCAAAGAAAATAATTGATCCATGGTTGTTAAAAAGGTGGAAATGCTTTGGTTGACCCAAGAAAATCATCTTAAAGGGCATCTTCTACTCTAAAGTCTTAACATATATTAGTGACTGATATGAGAATGTTTCCCTATTTCCTATATTTAATTTTCTTTTCTCTCTCTTTTTTTGTTTTTTAAATCACCATGAGTAAATGTTATTGGTCCTCTTAGTAGAGGTCACATTACTTTATCAGATTACAGAAATATTTTATGGGGGAAAAAAAAAACAAGTGTCAGGTTTAATTTTTTAACTAATTACATAAAATGTTGCTATCATTCAGGTTTATTATTTGCTCTGAGCTCATTTGCTCTGAGCATGTTGCCATCACTAGTAAATGATGGCAACATGTAAGTAGGCTACAATGTGGGCTCTGTTCAGGTCCAGAGCAGAGTATAAATCATGCTTAGCTTTTTTTGTTTCTCATTCTTGGGAAACTCTGTGACAGTTTACAATAACTTTTTAGTTTTCACACTAAGAAGTAAATAGTGTAATTAGGTGCATTTTCTTTTTTCTAGATGATGTATTTCACAGTCTGGGTAAAGAGGACCATAGACAACCCACTTCAGCCACCCCCAGAAACGGCTCCACAGGACTGACATCTCTCCCTCCACTCTCCGGTCCTGCCCTCCCCCCAGCACCCACCACACACCTTCCCACAATGGGCTCACAACCCTTTCCAAAGATGGCTGCTCAGGCCCCAGACTTTGTGGAGTCCCACCAGGGTCTGTGCCTCCCACCTGCAGAACCTCCAGCACCCTCAATGGATGGTCCTATCAGCGCCCCATCCAGTGTCTGTAGGTAAGTCTACCCACTGGGACTTGAGAGGAAAGGTGACTTGTTTTTTGAGATGTGGAAGAAAAATGAAAAAATTTTAAAGCGCATGTTTCAGAAGGATCTAATTTAAACAATCTTTTTCAGTGATCCTGACTGTGAAGGCCATCGCTGTGAAGGAAATGGGTCATATGAGCATCAGGCATATGACGGAGAGGAGAGTCAGGATGAGGACAGCTGTTCTGAGCACAGCTCGTCCACCTCCACCTCAACCAATCAGAAAGAAGGAAAGTACTGTGACTGCTGCTACTGTGAATTCTTCGGCCACGGAGGGGTAAGACTCACTGATGAAATCATGCCCACCTGAAGTTGCTATCTTTCTTTGACACGCTGTAATTCTAAGTACATATTTACCTTTGCTTTAAGAAACTTACATTCATCTTTACTGATACCTGTTTTGCATACAGCCACCAGCTGCCCCTACCAGTCGAAATTATGCAGAGATGCGGGAGAAACTGCGCTTGCGTCTGACAAAGCGCAAAGAAGAACAGCCAAAGCGTGAGGAGCAGCAGCCAACAATAGAAAGAGATGGAGGGGTGGAGGACCACAGGCGGGTGGAGGACCTGTTGCAGTTCATAAACAGTGCCGACAGTAAACCTGTTTCCAGTTCTAAAGCAGCCAAACGAGCCAGACATAAGCAAAAGAAGGTAACTTGGGCCTTTGAACCAACTGACAGCGGGTCTTGATAAAGTAATCATTAACTAACATCTAATTTATATCAATGTAATATAAACCTCCTCTCAAAACCACTAAAAAGTGCACTTGCATTGACTAGAACAGAAGGCAGGGCTCTTTTTGTAGGTTACAAAGATTCTGTGTGTAAAAAATTATCATCCCCCTCAAAATGTTTCGTTCTGTGTGCTTCAGATGGAGGAGAAGGCCCGTTTGGAGGCAGAAAGGGTGGAGCAGCAGTCGCTGGAGGAGCAACAACGGCGGCAGCAGGAAGAAGAGGAGGCAGCACTTCAAAAAGAAATTCTACGGCTGCAGGAGCTGCAACAACATCGTGCTTCCAAGAAGAAAAAGAAAGAAAAAGCAAAAGAAAACACTGCTCCGCCTCAAAACAACCCACAACCCCTCAAACAGACAGCTCAGAACGTCCTAGATAATCTTCAGAATGGAAAGTCGCCGCTGCTTCAAACCCTCATCCGCCTCCCTGACCAAAAGGAACCCAGATTTGACCCCCTATCCCAGCCCAACTTACAGCACAGCCCAAAACACCCCATTGAAAAGGGGCTTTCTAATGAGACCAACATCTCCAAAACTTCAGTTACTCTCCACAATGGCACATCACCCCATGAAGTGAGCAGTAGAGTTAAGACCAAGCAACCAGCTAAGGTGGCCACTTGTGAAGCTGCTGTACGAAAAGGCCTAGAACCACCCAAAAGCTCAGATGAGACTGCAAAATTAGCTAATGGCACAACTCATACCACTACAACAGACACCAAAGCAAAGCGAATCAGGCCGGCTGAGGTGCTTGTTTCTCTCCCTACTGCTGAACCACAGAGGGAGGAAAAAAGTAACAACAGAAGTGCCAGTGGAAAAAGGCATCAGCAGCAGCAGCCCCTTACTCAAATAAAAGAGGACAGGATAAATGCCCCTGTCTCTTCCCCCTCCCCTCCTCCAGCCTCCCAGTCTGAGCATACCCAGCAGAATGGCAAGCCCCCCAGTGCAGAGTCACCACAGCCCAAAGGCAAGACCAAGAAGAGCAAGAAGAAGAAGGGGGAGAAGCTAAACACCTCAATAGGTTGGTATAGTTTATATTTATGGTAAGATTTTAGTTATGCGTTCACGTTGACGTTTTGTACGTACATTTGTCATAACTTGACCCCCTTGTTATTCTGCTAAAGATAATGCTGTTTTACGTCAACACCCTATTTTTAGGGCCTGTTGTCCATTTCCCTTGCAGACTACTGGCTTAAGTATGCGTTGCATCTATTTCCTTACCGACAATGTTTTTGGTTTGTTTATTTTTAGACGACGTATTCTTGCCCAAAGACATCGACCTGGATAGCACTGAAATGGATGAGACTGAGAGGGAGGTGGAGTATTTCAAAAGGTATGCTTGTTGAAGCAACACAACCTGGTCAAAATCTATGGAATGCTCTGTATATCAGATGCATTTATACAGTTTATACAAATTAATGCTGATACAATAGCAGTTGCACTGCTACAGATGAAAAAAACAAGATGACAGTTGGTCATTTTAACATCCACACTTTACCAGCAAAGCTGTGAGCAGATGCTTGAGGGGGCAAAGAGCTAGGTTTAAAATGTATCTTAAGCTTCTAGGATACAGTGTTTTTGTTTGTTTGTATGCTGTTTTCTGTTTTGGTAAGAGCAGTCCACCCAGTACCCTGAACTGTTGTTTTTTTGTTTGTTTTTTGTCTTTGTTACAGATTCTGTTTGGACTCTGCCCGGCAGACACGTCAGCGGCTTTCCGTCAACTGGTCAAACTTTAGTTTGAAGAAGGCTACATTTGCTGCACATTAGGGGTGTTGGCATTCTGTCAAGACACACATCAGTACCTTAACTGCTATACAAACCTACACCCTCCATCTCTATCCCTTAACCTCCACCCACTTGTTGTCCCAGAGCTTCTCTCCTGCTGTTCCCAAATCACACCCACGCTGGCTTGCTTTGTTCTTGTCCCTGTGTGGTTACGACACAGATTCATCTGGACCGATCCACCTGCAGAAATGAGATGAAATGACACACAAAAAGAATCACAAAATGCTACTGATTAATTTTCCTTGCGTGCTTGTGTGCTTTTAGTCTGAGTTGAGCATTTCTCTTGACTGAAAAAGCCATGGTCTGGAATTATTTTCTTGCATTGGCTTACCTGTAGTCAAAAGATGCTTATTGTGTCTGGATGGTTTCCTTCTTTAAAGAAAAAAAGAAAAAAGAGATGATGGAAACTACAAAAAAAAAAGAAAGAAATTAATGAATTAAAGCTGTATTTGAGATATTGTGGCTTACATTGTTCCTAGCACGGCATTTCATCCACATAATTGACAAGGGAATAGGCTTGATTTAGCTGGTTTCCACTTCCCCTGACCCCACCACCTCCACCCTATTTCATTGAAGGGAGGAAGCCGTAATACTTGACAATTTTCTTTTTTTTTTTTTTTCTTTTTTTTTTTTTTTTAAAGTTCTGTTTAACAGACTGTTGAGTAAAAGTGTATCAGTTACAGTTTTTGTTTTATTTTTGACCTGTAGCCAGCTTGTATCGGAGTACTTTCAGAATGAAATTGAAAAAGAACAATACTCACACTATCAGTCTGTCATAGTGTATATTGTATTAACACTGAAGCCAAACTGGCTACTTTTAACATATTGTTAAGTAATATTAAATCGTGTCTTTCTTTTTTGAAAGATGGAATACAGTAGTATGGCAGGATTATGTGTGTGTTGTGTCAAATCTTATTTTCTACACAAAGTAAAAAATTCTCAGAGATCATACACGGACCATACTTGACATACATTTAAAGAAATAGTTCGGTCTTATGAGAAATACACTCATCCTCTGTGGTTCAGAGTTAGTTGTGAATATTAACCTCACCTCTGTCTATGAAAGCAGCAGGTTAATTTAATAGATGGACAGCAAGTGGGGACACCGCTACCATGGCTACCTGGCTCTGGCCAGATGTTAATAGAACCTTTGTTAGCACATTGCTGTTTGGGACTCTTTATTTTGATATTTTTTTAAATAAGTACAAATATATATGGGTTTTAATAGTGCCACTAGGAAGATTTATTTATTTATTTTTTGCTAACAAGTAGGTGGAGCTACGCTAGCTGCCACCAGTTTTCATATTTATGGGGAAATGAGCTGGATTGGTCTTACTGTCTTAACGACCAAACAAATGCACACATTTCTCAGAAAGAAAGAAAAAAAAAAAAGTTAGACCGACTCATTTAAGACAAAAACCTCAATGTTAGCATTTTCATGCAAGGGACCGGTGAATTATCATGATGGCAGGGAATTTACACAATGCTGCTCCTTTGTACGCCTGTGGCTACATGCAGTCGCACCCTTGTTTGAGTTCCCTCAGGGAAAACTAATTAACAGTCATAATCGATAAAAGAGTGGCTTTGTAACTGACTCAATTTGATCTTGAGGTTCGGTTTCAGTTGCGATGTACGTCAAAAGATTGCACCCTTGGGGCTAAATGTCTTTACACTTAGCTCTACTTTACAGGCACTCATTGTGGAACCCCAGCAACAACTAATTTTATATATTATTAAATCCAAATTTCACGTCCTTGTACGTATCTCTTAGACTTAAGGGGAAAGACATGAAAAGCATCTCAGGATGCAGAGTAGTTGGGTCATCTGATCATGTGGAAAGACGGCTGGGATAAAGCTCCCCTTTATTTTAAAAATGTCTAGCTTTTGGGCTCTAATATGATGGTATGTTAGAGCACGTTAGTGTATAGAAACGAATGGATAATGAGGAAGAGGAAGTGAGATGGGACTGCTCATTACTGCTTCCTCTTAATTTCTCCAAGTAGGAGCTGTGTTTTTTATTTTTTATTTTTTTTTTAAACTATGGGACTGTGAGTTCTCATTTGATGAATGAGAGTGCTGTGGGAAATATCTTTTCATACAAACAAAAAAAAAAAAAGTTTTTGGTTTGTGAAAGTCACCAGTTCTGACTCATACATTACTTCAGGTATGAATGAGTTGCTGTTTGTACTGTGCGCTCACTCTCAGTCAGTGCTGATGTAATATTGGATCTACCCGCATTTAGGCAAATGCCCCACAAAAGTACGCAAATGCAGACAAGTTAAAAAAAAAAAAAACACCCAGAAAAATGTACGAGACACAAACGTAGGACATGATCTGAATGAGACATAAAAATGTCATGGATACGTTTGCTTGTGGAGATGAAGGCTACATGAGTCAGTACTGAACTGATTGCATGTTTATGGGGCCATTCAGAGCCTTCTGACGATGACTAGGGGATGAGTGTCAATACTTTAATCTAAATGGGTCAGTGCTGCCTTGTAGCTTGTAATCAGAACACTGTTCTTCCTATTGTTAACCACCTGAAGCGCCTCAGGATCATGTACATTTATAAGGAGGGAATCCCCACTCTTCCTGACTGGCTAAAATATGCTACAGTTGTGGTTTTGATAGCTGAAAGCATTAACGTCTTAACTTACTCAGGAACATGAAAAAAAAAAAAGTGACAACAATAACTGATTATATCAATCAAAAAACAATGCATTCAAATGATCAGCCCAACTTAACAAAAATCCATTTCAAATAAACCTGTCTGCTTTTTTTTTGGGAATTCCCTCACAATGGAGGGAAATTCCCATTCTTTTAGGATACACAGAAGATTAAAGACTGTCTATCCATTCTGTATTTACCTGGATAAGTGTCAGGCTGAAGTTTTCCCTATCCGCTTAAGTATATGACAGCTACACCAGTACATCCTGATGCTTTGAAACCAGTTTCCAACAGGAACTGATCCATCACTGTTACCTTTCTTGTTAATGCTTTGTTTCTTAGAAAAGTTCCCAGATGATCAGGTGGGAACTTGTGACTTATTTTTTTCCACTCTGAGATTGGTGGGTAGAGCTTTTGTGTGTGCGTGTGTGTGTGTGTGTGTGTGTGTACGTACGTACGTGTGGGGTGATGGCAAGTGCCAGCCTGGCAGCAGGCATTAGTCAGAGCAGAGACAGAACATGCTGTCTGTCAGGCTGTCGCGTTGCCATGGTGACACTGTCTGCTTCTCTCAGGTGCTTCTGGGAAACCATTCCTCACCCAAACCAGCCTGTCTGGGTGCCAACCACAGGATACAGCTCCCCTTTTTTTCCCCTCTCAGCAGCCTCCTTGCTCATTTCTTTTCCAGTCTTTGTTTGTTCTTTTCCTTCATCTTGTCTTTGAACACAGTCAGAGGGTTGTGAAGTGGAAAAAGAAGAGAGAGCGTGATTATTGAGTTTTAGGACTGCTTTCCAGGTTCATACATGCTACATGTGCACGCACTCTCAAAGTCTTGACATCCCCAGGTGATCCTTTTTTGGCTTTGACCATGTATAAACTTGAATCTCTGACTTTTGTAAGTGGTTGCTTCGCTGTAGCCCCTCACACCCACCAATACTCCACTAGGAAACACACACCTTTCAGAGTGTTGTCTGTGATCTAGGTATGACTTTTGAGTTCTTGAATGAATTGAATAAATGTTATGAACCATGGATGAACACATACCTACTCTGTAATTATGCTGTTTATGTCCCCTTGTTTACATTAACACCTACACACTTCACTTGGCAGAATAGATATATTTAATTATTCAAATATTCAAAGTAATGAATGAATGTGCTAAAAGTAACAAGATTAAAAGTGTTTTTATATGAATGAAAATAGTTTCAATTACTTGTTTAATCTGTGAATTTTAGTGACTGAAAAATGTTTATCAGAATTTTGTAAAGGTTCCATTCTGTAGTTTGTTCTACTGCATCAATACCTCTATTCACCATCTCTTTGTTCCACTTTTCTTCACTCCAGGGTCCAGTCACTTGTGTGGCCTTCTCGAGGACAGGGGAGTACTTTTCTTCTGGAGGTTCTGACGATCAGGTGATGGCTGACTTTTATAACTCATTCTAAGCCTTAAATAAGATATAAACAGACTAATGGTCTTGCATGGTTTGTAAGATGTGTTTTCTTCAAAGTGTTAATTACACACTTTTAAATTTAACTTTGGTGGGATATTCCAGAATAAATTAATCTAAGTCTTTACAGGTAATGGTGTGGAAGAGTAACTTTGACTGTACTGAATGCAGTAACGGTGTCAGACTGCAACATAAAAGCACACCCAGCTCCTGGGCACCACCAACCAGCTCCACTCACCTTCCCCTTAACTCACATCGATCTACGCTTCACTGTAAGGTAAGTTCAGACAGCTATGGCTCAACTGTTATCACCAGGTTTTGACATTCTTAAACTAACCTATTACATAAAGGATGTGTGAAAAATTGGACAGAAATACCAGAATACTAACTGGGTCTTAACTCTTGAAGGAATTTCAACACAATCTTGTGGGTTTATCACTTGCCTCTGAGGTGTCAACTGTAGACTTTATACACTAGACCAACCCTCCGGTCACAAACCAACAGGTTTGTACAGAGTGCTTTTGAAGCTTCTTTTTGCTCAGACTGCAAGGCACCATGTTGCCAAGAGTTGGAACCAGCAGTATTGAGAAGGCAGCTGGAACACACCTGGTTTAGCTTCTTCTAGGGTGATGAGTCATATATATTACTTTACATTCTTCTTTTTTCATTTTGACTGGTGAACATCCCATTTTAAGTGTCATCCAGAATAAAACAAGTGCTGCCGGCCCTTGGCGTGGGGGACCTGCAGTCAATCATGCTGGCCACCAGCCTTTGCAGTGATACCTCCCATCTCAAATGTTGTTTTAGTGGCTACATGAAATGACTGCCGCTGATAGCATGGCTGAGCTAAGCTCTGTTCTCAGATCCTTCCAGACCAACTACAGCTGGTCACGGTGGTCTGTTAGTACAGTTAACACAACACACAAGCACAAGAAAACATATTCTCTCTAAAATATGACCATGATATCTTTAAGTGTTTCAGAGTTTTTATTCACAGCTCAGAAGTCAACATGACCGTAATAAACAGTATACATGATTGGTGGTAAAGAGCCAAACACATGCTCTCTCGTGATGATATCAACAATAACCACAATGGAGCCCCTGTCAATTTGAAAATTGTAACAGCTTACAGAGTAATATAAAATAAAATCTCTTTTTAAGTTATTTTCATGTAGTAGAAACTTGTGATGCTACTGGTATTTTCTTTCCGTCTATTTTGCATTGTTTTGGACATTTATTGGTTGTAAATTTTTTGTAGCTTTGTCAATGCCACCAGCTAATAATAGCACTGTAGAAGTAAAAAATATAATGATTAGTTCAAGTCTTGTTGCATGTCTCTTCCATGTACAAGTGGGACTTAACTACGGTCAAACATTTGTCCTAGGTTACTATGGTGACATAAGCAAGTTATGACAGCCAACTTCATGATATCAGCTCTGTCCCAATTCAGCTTCCGCATCCTTCAAAGGACCCGTCCTACGTAGTCTAGGGCGCGTCCTCCGAAGGCAGGGTAGGCCGGAAGTCAGCGACTATGAATTGGGACGGTCTGTCCTTCAGATTTACCCCCGCCCTTACCTCGGCGTACGTCCTGTTGCCTAGCAACCGTGACAGCGCTGAACCGAAGAGA
>JBAMYA010000001.1:12163237-12222855 GCA_037176975.1 Arrhamphus sclerolepis | reverse complement strand
TATGTATATAGTTTGTAGATCCACCTTGAGCAACAGTGACGTCCGGCATTTGTTTCCTGTATAAGATTATCAGCTTTCTTTTATTGTTGTGGGGAATTTTGGCCCATTCTTCTTTCCAGCATTGCTTCAGTTCATTGATGTTTATAGGCATTCATTAATGTGCACCATTTCAGTTGGGGTGAGGGCTTGACTTTTACTGGAAATGACTGGCAACTGTCCTGAATGCTTTCTACTTTTGAATATGCGTTCCCATTGGAGATCATTGAGCTTCAAGTTATTTTGGAAATAGTTTTTATAAAGCTTTCCAGACTGATATTCAGCAATAATTGCTTCTCCAAGACCAATGCTCATGTTTTTTCTACATACCTTACTGCTCAAGACTAGTAAAATACCAAAATCTGCACCTGCTGATGGAACAGTTTACACATATATTTACTGACACTGCACTTTCTTTCTTTTTTTAAGCAAAACAAGGAAGTAGTCATCGATGTAACTCACTTCTGACTGCTCAGGTGACACAGATAAAGCATTTATCACAGCAGCAGTTCTCTAAAGCTGGAAACTGTACTGGGGGACGGCACCCATGGACTTTCCTAATCAAAATCTAGTTTTAACATCTTCAGTTTCTCATTAAGAAGTTCATTTTGCTGTTTATTTGTTTCTTGGGGCTTGTGGACAGAGTATAGGCAAATTGCAGAATTTTGATTTTGGTGCTTTTCTTTTCTTTTTCTCTTTTTTTTCTTCTAGCTATTCAGTCACAGCAACAGCTTGTGAGCAGACCTGCCAGGTGCTCGGGGGCCCCAGACTATTAGGAGGCCCCCTAGGGCTGCCTAACATCTCCCCCTCTCACTTAAACAACCAGTGGACAATCTGCAACAACATGTCAGTGGGAAAACAAGCTGCTCCATTTGGGGCCAAGGCAGTCCTGGGACCAAGTGAGGAGGAGGTGAACGTTCAGTGCTGCTTTTTTATTTGTCTGCTGGGAGGATTATTCCAAAAACCATCAAGTTAAAAGTCCTGAAACCTTATAGAAGGGTAAAGTATGGTGAAAGAGACAACCCTGTAAAACATGGTGTTCATCTTGATTGCTTACTTTAAAACTGAGACAGGGCCTTTACCTTAGCAGAGGATGCCCTCTATGGATGTTCTTGCTTTGAATAGATTTTTGATTTTATTCCTTTCTTGTTCCAATACAAATGTGTGTTCATGCGATGCATTTTTGAACGTTTTTAGACCAGACTGTCTGCAGCTGAGGCAGTGGCGGATCTAAAATATTATCCATGGGGAGGGCAAAGGGGTGGCAGGAGGTCTAGACGGGGTGTCGTGGGACGACGTCAGTGCAGTATGAGGAAATTCCAATGTTTATGTAAATGGAGTCAAAAAAAAGATTCCACATTTGCATTTTGACATGTCTGCAAAAAAAAAATCATGAAAAAAAATATAGTGACAAATAAAATGACCAAATGCAGCTTCACACTGTTTCTCTACCACAGGATGTGGTAAATTACAGTTCATGATAAAATATGATTAATTGTAAAGCTTTACACATCTAACCTTAAAACAGAGGATTCTTCTTAAACCACGTTATTTTATTGAGGATCATCTTATGTTACTACACTGGAATTTTAAATGGATCAGAAAAACAGACCACTGGGTTCAGCTGAAACTGAGGGTTGATCCTCTTGACTCTCTGCCATCTTCTTCCTCCTCATCTTCATCGTCTGCCTCTTCAGTATCTGTTCCTTTTTCTGAATCTGATTTCCTCTGGTCTTGATCCCTCACACTACTGTCTTCTTGTTTGTCTTCTTCCTGACTTTTTTTTGCTGCTCTGTTCCTCTCTCTATGGTCCTCCACACGTCTGAACCTCTTGATTTCTCCTCCATTGTCTCTTCTTCCTCTCTAACCCTTTCTTCTGCTTGCTTTTCCTCCTGATTGCTTCTGCCTTTTTTTGTATTAAAATAACTTCTGCTTTCAAATGCTCATTTCATTTTGGCCTGAAAGTGACTAGAGTTGAAAGGGTTAAACTCCTTGTATTATATTTCCCAGTGGATCACCAGTAGCCTAGCATATAAACTAGAAAAGATCACTAGACTACCTATTTACACAGTACTTATTTACCCAGTTAGACAGTAATGATGCATTCTATTTTAATTGTGCAGCCTCACAAGATAAGAAACTTTTATTGATCCCCCAGGGCAGTGGAAATATTTTGGCTAAAAAAGGTGTTCACCTGCCTGATTACTGACTCTAATCACCTCGATGGCAGATCACGATCTGCTCAGTGAACTAAACTGATGTTCACCTCACCATCATTTCTACTACATCATTGTAAGCCCTTAAACCGTGACCGACAGGATTCATAAACGCCAATTTTAGATAGATAATAGAAAATAGATATTATCTAATAGATATACTTTAAGGTACAGGTGCTTCATATAAAGCTCTCGTATTTACTAAAAGGGAATACGCTCAAATAATTCAGACATAAGAGATGATTTGGGCTAGCGATTAATGGACGTACTGAATAATCACCTTTGGCGGTTGGTTCCAGGTTGATTATTAATTTAAGCTGACTTGAACTTGAAAATGAGAGACAATATTACCTGTGGAAACTTATTTAACTGACAGTTTACCAGTTCGGTCTCTCCACTGATGCTCGCGTCTTCTCATCCACACAGCAGTGCTGGCAGGAGGTTTGTCACACAGACTTTGGCCCCTTAAATACTTAAGGGGCCAAAGTTCTCTATAGTTTTTTTCAATGATCAAACTAATTCATCCCTTATTTCAATGCAGTGTGGGGCTTAGTACGTTTTTAAGAACATTAAAATAGGGGGGCAGCATTTCAGTTGGGGAGGCAGGTGCCCCACCTTTTCCCTCCGTAGATACGCCCCTGAGCTGAGGTATACTCTGAATGCCCCTTTTGCCACATTAGTGTTACACCAAATTGCTTTGCAGAAACCATGTGATATTTGATTTACGTGACTAATGAAGGACTGATGGGTAATTCAGGATTTATTTGATTAATTTTGTCGGAGACCCCATTTTACATTCATCTGGCAATGGTGAAGATTACAGTGGATGAGGAACATGAGGAACTTCTTCTTTTGGACAAATGCTGACAAATCGTATCGCCTGATTATGATGAGAAATCACCACCATCACTGGGATTCTAAGGCCAAGGACCAACTGGAATCAAAAATACAAAAGAGTGCAGAGCTTCTTATAACACACTAAGATACATAGGAGATATCGTAAATACTTATGCAGCTAACACTGACTGAAGTCAGGGCATGCTTGGCAAGTGCGGTTGAAGGCTTGACTGTTTATTATCTATCTTGAAAGTATCTGATAAAGACTTTAGCTTTTCAGCTTTTCCAGCTCACGTGTTCCCTGAAGGCAGCACATTTGGATTAACAGCAGACAAACTGGAGCCTTGTTGAACCACTTTATATGTCTTTACTTTCCTTGAAGAGTCAAAATACTTTGTTGCTCAGATCACTGTTCAAGACAACAAAAGGAAAAATAATAATAAAACAAAAAGTCTTCAAAGTAGAAAAATAAATTTTATAGCTCATTATCTACGAGTTAAGGATTGGAAGTCTGTGGATGTTTAGTAGCAGCCTGATGATCCGACCAAATTGCCATTTTATTTTTCATACTTGATCCACTGAGTATACTCTCAGCGTGTGCTGAGAAGTTCAAATTAATAAACAATCAGGCAGAGATTTCTGATCAAAAGTGGCAAAGCCTTGGATGTTGCAATGCTTTCCAGCAACAGTAAAGAACTGATGAATTGACTCCATTAGTGTGACCAGTCTGAAGAGACGGCTCACTTGTGTTAGATCCTTATAAAGCCAAGCCAAACTGTGGTCTGGCACCACTACAGATGAAAGACATAATTGAGAAATACTGGAAATATTTGCATCATAATGGAAAAGAATTACAATAAAATACTGGAAAATATTTTTTAACATGTTATGCAGAAAAACAAGCAAAATTCTATGTGATTGTGTCATAAAAAACACATTAAGCATGTTTGCTTGACTTTGAAGTGACCTGGCAAAGTCTGAGAAAATATTAAAGTTAAAGATGTAAAAGATTTACATTTACATTTTAACCTTACCTGCGCTCTAGTATTTCTTGAGAAGTTAAAGGAACATTCAGGAGTTGAACCAACCACGGGTCTATTTTCAGATAATGAGTCTTAACGATGTGAATCGAAGCAGTTTAAACTGAGAACAGAATGACAGCCACATCTCAAAAATGAAAAAATAAAAAAACTCAGAACTTGGGGCAATTAACTTACATCAAAATAAAAGGCTATTTTAGGATTCAGACAAGGCTCAGTACAAAAGATATTTATGACAGAATAGGCAAATGTTAGAAGCAGACCCATGAACTGTATTCCTTTTGTAGTTAACGACTTGTATGGACAACTGGAAGGAAATTCCGTATAAAAAGACATTTTTATACACTTTCTGTACATTTACAGTTTTTCTGTAGGGTGCACTGCCATTTAAATGAAATTACATTGGTGGATTTTGTTACAGGCTTAACTGATTGCCCCAAGCGTTGGCATTAATTGCCATTTTGCTGCAAACATTGTCTAATCTAAATCAATTTGAATCACATTGTTGTAGTCATTTTGATAATAGACCTACAGTTGTTTTATCACTGTAATTTTCATTAAATAGTCATTCGTTTTTTGGTGTTGTATTTTCCCCATGTTTTTTTAATTGGTGCACTGTTACAGTTTTTGGAAAAAAAAAAAGAAACAGAAAATAAATATAAAGCATTCACGCAAGCAATAGATTATCTTGTCTGTCACGACCACAACATCACATCTTTTACGAATTAAATGCAAGAAAAATACAGAAGAGTTCCTTCATAGAAAATTTCTTAGCAAATTTATTAATATTCAAAGTCATACGGATCTCTGAAAAATGTACATAAAGTGCTGTTCATTAACATGGTGTTTGTAGTCTACAGTCAGCACACAAGGAAGAAAACATGAAGAGAACAGATTGTTTTTGGTTTTTTTTCTCAAGTACAACATTCAGAATCTGGAAGTGGTTTATGAACAGTGACAGGAAAACAATATAATGCCATTTGTGCAAAGTCAGCCAAGAAACCCCGATTCTTTTGCTTTTGGTGATGTGTGCATACACACAGAGCATTTCCCTGCTTTCTAAAGATGAGAGAAGTCTATTTGGGCCTTAGATCAAACAACTAAATTTAATTTTATTCGTAACTGGATTCCGCTGGATCTTTATTGGCAGATAACATTTAAGAACGGGAGTGAAAAAAGGGTTTGCATTCAAAACACTTATTTGTTTTTTTCTGTGATTCCAGGAAGACAAACATAACCACAGAATAATGTTGCCTTTATTTGCTTATTAAACTTAAACCAACCAAGAAAATGCTTCTAATTAGAAGTAGTAACCAACTTCTATAATAAAGTGTTTCATTTTCTGTACACATGAACATGTTTACGATGAAACATTCAGTAATTAATTGTTGATGAGAACATATGCTCTTATGCAACATAATGCAAACCAGGTTTGACCTCAGGTTTTTTCAGATATTAGTTTATTTATTACAGAGTTATAAAATCAATCTGAGAAATTAAATTGGCATACTACTGTCACATGAATTGTGTATTTAGTATTGCCTCTTTGAGGCCACACTCATGAAATCCAAAATTCTAAAATCACAAAACAATTAACAATGGGACAGTGATGGAAATAAGTTCATACATTTATCATGTCAATCAACCAAACTGAGAAATGTCCCTCAAAAACAGCTCAGCTGGTAAGTGGACGACGGAATGTAATGTAATACAAACTTGCTTGAAGATTGTGTCTACACTTGAATTTCTGCCTCCAAAAGATTTGCAGTGGGGGGCCCAGAGTCAAGTCTGATCCCCCCGACCCCGGTGTCTGAAACAACTGGTGAGGCATTTGGAGTCCTGATGGTGAGGGAGGACAGTGATGGGGAGAAAGTGGGTGTCATAGCTGATGGAGTAAGTCCTGTGTTCCTGGCCAAGGGGGAATAAGCATATCTGGGGTAAGAGGGCTTCCTTCTTAGGCTTGGCACTCTTGCTGGCTTTCGGGGGGGAACGGTTCTGATGCCAGGCTGAGCCACTCCTGTGATAAGAGGTGGAGGGTACATGAGACAGCTTGACTCTGCTGCTAATTCCTCACGGCCGCCTTGAAGCTCCTCATCAGGGAGCATACCTATATCTGTGAATACAGAGGCCAAATTGTGAAAGCATGGCTCCCAGTCCAAAAGATAGTCCCAGTTGTAGCTACCGTAAAGCTGCTCCTCAAGGCACACCAGTGATGACAGAGAATCTGCCGGGGCTTGGGCTCTAGAGAGGGAGCCATATACATTTTTCCCCATGCTCTCCTCAAAATCTCTCATCTTAGGTATAACAGAAAGAAGTCCCTCGCCTCCTCCCTCTTCCTTGAAATGGTGGAGGCTTTCCGTGCTGGCCATATTGGTAACTACACATTTATTATGTGATATTATGTGTTCCGGTCCTACATCAATAGAGTGACAGGAAGTACTATCTCCTGGTAATGCAGATTTTGGAATCTCAGTGGTGTGTTTGTCTCTGTTTCGGCAGGGGTACTCGTTGATCCATTTGATTTCCTGATCCTCAGCTGTCTCACCCTCTGCTGATCCACGACCACTAGATACTGATTGAGGGTATGGGTTTGAGATGTCTCTCTTTGTGACCAAGATGCTGGATTGTACCACTTCCTGCAAAGACAGTGCACTTTGTGTTTGACTGTTGGATCCACTGGATGAGCCAGAGCCATGGTTCGAGTGTAGAGCAATGCCAACAGTCTTTCTGATGTCAACCTCTTTAACTTTGTATCTAAGAACCAAGCCCACAAAGATGATGAGGACAATGAGGAACATAATTAGTGACACAGTCAGACTAAGCATGTGGGCATCAAGAGGGACCCCGGAAAGAGCTTCTGCTGAGCTGGAGATATTGACAAAAACCATGGAAGTTGTTGACCTGGAACCCAGTCTAGGACTACCTGCAGATACTAGCAGTTCAACCATGTCCTCACTAGCATGGCTGCCTCTTCTGCGATATACAGGACCTGACACATATATAGCACCAATTGTTTTGTTAATTGAAAAAAATGGAGATGAATTTACAAGTGAGTACTCAACCATTCCATCCACTCCTCCATCGTGGTCCATTGCCATAACATAACCAACTGTCTCTCCAATCTTTACATTTTCTGGAAGGAGGAAGTGGTATTGCTTCTGGGTGAAGACAGGACTGAACTCATCCACTCCCTTGATGGTCACCTGCACTCTAACTGAGGCTGTTTTATCACCTTTGTCTCTCGCCTCCACTACAAAGCAGTACTCATTCTCTCGTTCATAATCAAAGGTCTGTCTGGTGTGAATGTCACCTGTGAGTGGGTCGATGGCAAAGGCCTCTTTCTTTTCTGGGCTGTGACTGCCGTAATCCATGAAGCAGGAGGAAATAATAGAGTAGGTGAGCTGGCCATAGGGACCTGAGTCATTGTCAACAGCAAGTACAGAACATGCATGGGTAAACGCTGGGAGGTTCTCCTGCACCGAGCAGTTGATTGTGGGGAACATGAAGTATGGAGTGTTGTCATTTTCATCTAACACCATGATAAACACAACTGTAAAAGCCACTTTTGGGTTTTCAGATGCTTCACCACCATCATGTGCTCTGATGGTGAGGGTGTATTTTGAGTCTTCCTCATAGTCAAGTGAGTGGTTGACCACCAAAAGGCCAGACTGGGGATCAAGACTGAAGTGACCTTTACTGTTCCCAGAAATAATGTTGTACTGCACAAGGCCATTAATTCCATGGTCAAGGTCTTGAGCACTGACCTGGACCAGCCTAGTGCCTATTTGGCTGTTTTCACTCACCTGTGTGTGGTACTCTTTGCTTGAGAAAATTGGGGCATTGTCATTGCAGTCTGTCACAGTCACCCTGACAGCAGCTGAGCTGTTCAGTGGAGGTGTTCCTCGATCAGAAACACTCAGTGTTAGTGCGTAACTGTCAGTTGTCTCTCGGTCTAAAGGTTTACACAGAACAAGTTTTGCTACATTTTTAATTTGGTTTTCATCCAGAATCTTTTTCACTTCCAAACAGAATTGCTTCTCCTCATTTCCCCCAATGATAGTGTAGTCCAAATAGGTATTTTCAGGGCTCCAGTCTTTGTCCTCTGCAAAGAGAGTAAGTAGAGTGGTTCCTGTCGGTGTGTCCTCTGAGACAGTGAGTGTGTAGATGTCCTGGTGAAACAGAGGTTCATGGTCATTGGAGTCCAGAATTAGCACATCGATGGAGGTGACAGTGGAGCGCACAGGATCGCCACCATCTCTTGCCTCAACTAGGAGGTGGACGAGGTCGCTGTTGGTGATGGCGTTTAAGGGCTTGCTGGTGTAAACAGATCCTGCAACACAAAATGATCAGAAAGTTATCATAAATACTACTCAATTAAGAACACAATAAAATGTCATTGTACCACCTATTACATGAGCTTAAATGTATAGAAAGCAATATTTCCAACTGCTTCCATTCACCAAAGGTGTGATTAGAAATGCTACAGACAAATAACTAATGGCTAATGAATATTTTAACATTTCTCATGTCTGAAAAAGACTGAAGTCAAAGTCTCATTGACCAAACTGTTCTTGTAGGAGGCTTTTATACTATCAAAACATAGTAACACTGTAAGTTTGGATGCAACCCGAAAAAATACGATAAGCTAGATCAATATCATCAGAAGCTTTGCTCACTGAGAGACAGAAACGCAAGCTCATTGCAGAAACTAAAAAGTTACTGTAAATTAAAAATGTCCACGGTTCTTAAATACTGCAGTGTGACATCGTGTTCTATGAAAAACGTCTTAAAGTAATTCAATGTGGAGGCTAAGATCTAATTTTCTTGCTCAATGGCATCAAAGGGTTTTATTTCATTTACTTTCTTATTCCACTTCACTGCCGTTTAAACATTTGTACATGATCACCAAGTGCATCCTGGAAGAGCACTATCCACCATGAACGTATAATTATGAAAAAGAAGAGAGGAGCCATACTATAGAAAGCTCCACATTACCCTTTTGGATTGTCGTCAGAGATCTTTAGTCAGGATTCATGCTGATTTCCAATGGTGCTACTCTCCGCGGAAGAGTGCATATAATTTTCTCTTTATATTAAATCTGGGTCTCAAACAAGATGGAAGTTCATAAATCATTCCTGAGTGAAAATGACAGGCCAAACTGAAGAGGGCAGGTTTGGTTTCAGCTCTGCAGGATTTATCTACTTTCATTGGCTTTTTAAAAGTGTGGTAATAGCATAGCTATGGGTTTTCTTAAGCACTATATCCCAGTGACTTCTTATTGCCTTCTCATTTTCCTTGTCCTCTGATTTGCAGAGGACTTAAAAATATAAACAACGGAGAAATTTACTGCTTTTGGCAGAAGTAAAACTCTCAATAACCTTTGATACTCTGTGCTCAGCTTTTCACAACCAAGCAGAGCCTTTCTCTGTTCTCTTGCAACTTGTCATGTGGTATTTTCACTGTGTCAGAAATACAAAATTTAATGGACAGGATAAAACTGATGACTCAGAACATAAGAATGCAGACAGGCAAAAGCCATGAAACCTGGAACATGTGAAGTAATGACTTGCACAAAGGTCACAAATGCAAAATGCCCTGCAAATCACAGTGCATCCAAATATTATCAAACTTTCAGTCTGTAGTCTGCTTTCCTCTCACCTCTTGTGCTACCAACTGTGATTCATCCTTACACATTTGGTACTAAACACTGTTAACCTAGAGTTGTCAAAAGACATCAGGTTTAAACATAAAAATGCTTTGTACTTCAGATGCATAAAATAGTGGGTCTAAGAAAACCAAGTATGGCTGAACAATAACACATTATAAATACATATTTAGAACCAGTGCATAACACAGATTAGAATGTAGTGTGTGAAAACACATCCACACCAGGGCTAAAAAAATGAAGTTACATTAAAAAAAAAAAGTCATCTCTGAAGTTTTCCTGAATTTGCTGGCAGACCCTTGCTTTGCTCTCTCTCTTGCTGTCTTTTATAATCCCTCTGAAATCATCCGTATACCACTGTTTGTCAGTTTCTGTCTTGTTGTAGGAATGTTGCTACATAATTACGATGACCCAGCATTCCATGCAGTCTCATTTTCAAATCCTGTATCAAGCACCAGAAGTACTGGCATTTATAACCATAAATTACTTAAGGAATGACATAATTGTATCTGAACCCATTTATTCTATTATTTGAATACATAAACATAAATATTTGGAAATTGAACTGAAAACTTGTTGCTTTGTCCTTCAACATGCATGCAGTTAAAAGAAAATGCTGCTTTAGTCTCTTTTTACAACTATCAACCATGTTGTGCAAGTCAACACACATTTGCCCACATGGATGCAGACACACATTCTCACAGAAACCTACACACACACCCTGAGCTTTTGCTGTATATCAGAAATACTTCAACTTTTCCATTAAAACCACTAAATTAGTTTTACCTGTGTCTGGCTGAATGTAAAAGCCTTGAAGAGGAGATGAAAGCAGTCTGTAGCTGATCTTGCCATTGAGGCCAGAGTCTCTGTCAGTAGCGGAAACTGACAGAACTAATGTGTCAGCTGAGACCAGCTCTGAAATGGCCACCTTAAGAGAAAACAGGTTTTTAATCACAACATTTTAAGCAAATATTTATTTTTTTAACTGTGACACTACTCGAACAGATAGGCATTAAAGTACAGCTAAAGTAAAAGCTTGCTTAAAGGGGACATATAAAGAGAGAAAAAAAAAATGATATGACACAATCCCATTACTTGGTTTGGGGCGACCTAGATCCAAATATTTCTAACTCCCTGAGTCTTTTAGATTTGTGGGATACTGTGAGACGAGCAACCCAGATCTGAGGAAAAATATCCATCCTCTGCATCTTTGCCACCCAAATTCATACTATGCTGTATTTGCTGCACCTTTGAATCAGGAATCACAAAAACTTGAAATCAGTTTTAAAAGAGGCACACCACCTGGAACAGGAAGGTCAAGTTAAATTCAGGGTCCAACTCCATCATTTTAAACCAACTGTCCTTCATGTAAGAGACATAATAGCATGTCTCCATTAATAGAAATGTAGGATCCTGTGCTTGTGATAATAGGCTTTTCTGGATGCTAAAGGTTCGTATATTCATGGATACCTATTGAATTTTGAAAAATGATCTTTTTTTTTCTGATTTGGATCTTTCAGAGGTGGAATATGAAACCTCTGGATTACTTCCTCAGTGACTTTCTAGGAATAATAAGAGAGAAATGACTGCAGAATGATATCGTCCAAGTACAACTGATAAATTCTCTACGTTTTCCAATGAATCATGCATACCTGGTAGGAGACCTGTGTGAAGACAGGAGCGTTGTCATTGACGTCAAGCACTTGAATTGTAACGTCCCCAGTGGCCTGATGGAGGGAGTCAGATGCGCACACTGTGAAAGTGTACTCTGTCTGCATCTCATAATCCAGGGCTTGGGTCAGCGTAATGACACCAGTGTAAGGGTCAACAGCAAAGGGAACATGGCCGCTGCTGTTTTCTGCAAAACTGTAGGTGATAGTTGAGCTCAAGTCAACGTCGTTTGCAGTCACCTGGGTTGCCATGTAGCCCACTGGTACATCTACGGGGGGAGAGGAAATGTGTAAGTTAAGTGGAAGGACTAAGTGCATGCCTAAATTCTATCATTTTATCCTTAATTTAAAAAAAAAAAATAGAAGAAAAGCAGGGAAGTGGGGGTGGAGGGGGGCTAGGCTTACTCTCAGCTATAACTACAGGCTCCATGGGTGGGATGACAGGGCTGTTGTCATTGACATCCACCACTTGGACTCTAACGATGGCGGTGCTGCTGAGTGGAGGTTTCCCTTTGTCTGCTGCTTTCAGAACAAGCCTGTAATGTGAAGACAGTCAAAAGTTCATGCAAGCATATACCATGTACTCTGTTTTGATTTACAATGGTACAACAGTAAAGATTAAAAAATGTATTATATTACTTAACATAAATGAAGAGATATCTGGATTTCATAATAGCTATATCCTAAAAATTGTAATGACTTCTAACTGATTCACTTTTGTTTTTTTTTTACTTTTAAAGGTTAAATAAAAAAATAAAAATAATAAAAGAAGATTTAATTGATCTTTAACTGTTATCCTGAGCTACTGCAGTATAATAATTACAGAACAATATGCAGGTATCACAATATCACGTCTCAGCTCAAGTACAGTCTTGTTGGGCTGTCAGACCATTTTCTAGGAAGAGGAAAATTTGGAAAGAGCATAAAAAAAAACTTAAAAAGCATAATCAGTGACTGATTTCTGTACATTTGTAAGATTTGGTTCATTTCATTTCATAATAATGAAAATATTACTGTAATTTTAGTACTGTGAAAATTATATGTTTTCAAATTTAACAACAACAACAACAACGAAATTATCAACAAAAAAACAGTCAGTTAAGGCTGTCAGTCCGACACAGGGACCATCAACACACAGTCACCCATCAACCCAACAGGTACGTCTTGGACTGTGGGAACCAGTTGAAGCATTCCTCACAGACAGGCCAAAAGGTGGCTTTTCACTCTGTGTCAGTCAGGACTGTTCACTCAGGGAAAAGTCTAACAATCGGAATTAGAATTTCTTCAGTTTTGCTTCTCTGTAACTCCTGCCCTTTGCCTGAAGACACCTATGATAGACTCCAGCAGACCCCTGTGGCCCTGAATATGAAGAAGTGGGTATAAAGGATTGGTTGGATGGATGGAAGGTTTCACTAACTTTTAGCAATCGTGATTTTGTCCCAAGCTGAGCACTCCTCCTCGCTAACTCCTCAAGAGAGCTGACAAACCCTTTGACCTCTTCTACAAACTGTGCAGTCCCATTGCCATAAGAGGCCCAATAAACTAAATCCTTCTCACATGTCTGCGCAATGCCACGGCTGACTGAACCTCAGAGGAACGGAGGCATTGGTAATCTGCAACATGGCTCAAAGAGTAGAAATGTAGACATCCAAATGAAAGAAAATTATTCCACAACTCTGCATCTGATACATTCTAAACTGCAGTGGAACAGAGTTCCTAAATTCTGAATGTGGTTATAAACAAAAAAAAAAGAAAAAAGTATGCACTGTATGCATGTGTAAAGTGTGTAAATAGAAGTATCTATTTGGAATACACATACAGGTACTACTATTGAAAAAATGATCAGAGGTGGACCTCCAGTGATACATTTGCAGTGTTAAAGAGGCCACACGTACTGAAATATAACCTCCATAATTCAAGAAAAATCTTGAGACCCTCTAACAAAAGAGTCATTTTGTAAGTGTTTCTTATTTTATGGGATTCTACAGTTATCAAGTCATCATTATGGGTAATATACATATGTATATATACTGCATCTTAATGTTACACTCAGACTTTTGATGCTCTGTGTGCACTTTTTCATTCATCAATGCAAGCTGAGCCTACTTGTATGAAGGAGTGATCTCACGGTCCAGTAAAACATTGGTGGCAAGGATGCCTCGTGTGGAGTCCAAAATAAATGCGTCATTGTTGTTTCCAGACAGGATGGAGTATTCAATCTGCCCATTCACACCGCTGTCAGCGTCGGATGCAAACACCTGCTCCAAATATAGGAAATGCTCAGTATCAGTAGGCTAATCCTGCTAATGACTATAATACTTAATATGACTTAATATGCTTTACCTGCATGATATAGGTGTTATGCACTTGTCCCTCCCAAACAGATGTTCTGTAGCTGCTCTGTTCAAACAGCGGTGAGTTGTCATTAACGTCCACCAGGGTGATGGAAACCCTGCAGTGAGCCGTCTGCAGCCCGCTGTCAGCCAGCACCACCAACTGGATCTGAGGACTCACCTCAAAGTCCAGAGAGTTGTCTTTCTGCAGTCGGACCTCACCTGAACCAGAGGGGACCTTGACAGTAAGCCACTGAATTGCTCCCAAAACAACATTATAACTGGTATTTCTTTATTTTCATGCATATTTTTCTGTGGTTCATTGTCCCTGCACCTTAGGAGTTTTATTGCCTTGTTCAACAAAGCATCGGTAAGAGAAGAGAAAGTAGCAAAACAAAAAAACAACAACATAAAAAAAAGGTAAACTTTGATATATAAACTCAAGCAATATGGTTCAAGTTTTAATGGAAAATGTTCAGTCTGAGATTAGTGCATCAGTTGTGTCTGCACAGTTTCTTCCTGTAGAAATAATGAAACTGAAATGAATGAAATAAAAAAAAAAATTGTAAAAATATGAATATGTAAATTTGTATAAAAATATTTGAGTAGGATAAAACACATGAACTTGATTAATTGAAGGGACTTTTCAAGAATGACACACTTTAACAGCTGCTCTTATGGGTCAAAGATAAATATTTTGATGATTATGCCAAAAAAACAAAAACAAAAAAAAAAAACAATGATGAGAATTTGTGCTTTTTAGCATAAGTTAATTGATAAAGTATGGAGTGCTAATCCTAACCAATGCCCTTAAATTCAGCAAATTTAAACAGGAAAAAAGAGAAAACATAACGCTTTTGTGTGCACCGTTTCATGTTTGTTACCTGTGTGATGATTGATGGAGAATAAATGATTCTCATTGCCACTAAATATGGTGTATGTGATTCTCTGTAGATTGTTCAGTGGGTCACTGGCCTCTACTTTTGCAATCCATGTGCCTGAGGAAAGATAGAGTTAAAAGATTGCAGAGGTTTCTTCGGTATCCCTGATAACAAAAGGAAGAAGTGCGGTAAGACATACCTGCTCTGCTGTTCTCCATGACAGTGACGTTGTATACTTTATTTGTGAACTGAAGACCCTCGTGTTCTCCTTTCAGATGGATGAAAAGCAAGCAGGTGGAGCTCAAAGCAGGATTCCCTCTGTCTGAAACTGCAACTTGCAGCTTCCTCCCAGAGAAACCTGCTCTCACACGTCTTCTCAGGGAAACCTCGCCTGACTCAGTGTTGATGTCAAACAGGTTGTCTTCATCATGTAACATAAACTGAAGGGTCCCATTCTCACCCTGGTCAGCATCTGTTGCCATCACTGTGGTAACTATCTCGTTTGGTAAAGTCTTCATAGAAACCCACGCATTAAAGGGATTCTGATCACAGACTGGCACGTTGTCGTTCACATCCTCCACTTGTATGGTGACCGATGCCACAGAGCTCAGAGGTCCCTGAGTGCAGCTGTCAGTAGCCACAACTCTGAGGGTGTACTGAGCCCGACTTTCTCTGTCCAGAGACCTGGTGGTGCGGATCACTCCAGTGAAGGCATCCACAGAAAAGGCCCCCTGGCTGCTGTCATCAGTCAGAGAGTAAGTCACCTCCCCATTAAGCCCATCGTCAGGGTCGAAGGCAGTAACACACAGAACCTCAGCTCCAGCGGGCAGGCCCTCGCTGATGGAGGCGTGATAGTTCTTTTGGGTAAAGGAAGGGATGTTATCATTCTGGTCCAGCAGCACCAGCTGGAGCTGGGTGGTGGAGCTGAGTGGAATGGGACCATAGTCCAGGGCCTGTATGGTGAGTGTGTAATTTTGCATCTCCTCTCGGTCAAGGACCTGTGTGCTACTGACAGCACCGGTTTGACTGTCGATGGTGAATCGACCTCTGTAGTCCTCACCTATAGGCCATGGATATTGAGGGAAAAAGCTTTAAACTTTTAATACTTTTCACCAATGTTTCAACCTGTTATCACAAAAGCATACTAACAGTGTGTGAACAGTGTGTGAGTGGTTTACCTTTTATCGAGTAGTGTATGGTGCCATTTTCTCCATGATCTGGGTCGGAGGCCTGAGTGGTATGGATGACCCCAGGAGGGAGATTTTCTGGCAGACTGATTCGGAATGATGACTGCATGAACTCCGGGGGGTTGTCGTTATCATCCAGAACAGAGCACAGGACTGTGGCCGTCCCTAAAAGAGGCTGGGCGCCGCTGTCACGAGCCTGGACTGGACACAGGAATCAAAAATGATCTCACGCTTAATTTTCTTTTTCACTGTAAAAATTACATACTTTAGGATGTGAAAGCCGTATGTTCTGGCATTTTAAAAAAAAACACCATAACTGGTATTACTAACAGCAGATTTTACTGTTTTTTGTTCGTGTTTAGACATTTTGTGTTCATTATATCCTGCTGAGGATATTCAGCACAGAATATGCGGAACATGCTAGTTTTGCAGGTTTATCACGTTCACCTCCTTAACCAAAATATTAGCTTGCTATTTTTTTCATTATTATTATTATTATTATTGTTCTTTGATATCATTAGAAAAGTATGTAGACTCTTTTTTGTGTATGTCACTGCACCAAAGTGGTCTACCATCTGACAGAGTGGAATGAAAACGGTGTCAAAATACAGCAGTGAAGCAATTACTGACTGCATCTCTGCTAACCAAATCCAAATCCAAATGTTACTAGCAGCAAAAACAGTCACTATATAAAACATATAGTGACATGTTTTAAGACCTGTTGAAAAGAATTTGATATTCTATTACTCTCCAAATTCATCTGTGGCCAGAGAAAATTGTCTCCACATATTTCTGCATTTCCCAAGAAGTCGTCCGTGATTTTGGCATGACTTCAAAAACGTGCAGGCTTTCCCGTCATTACATTTTATTATTGGATTTAATTGTTCGTCATACTGGTGACTGTACAAATATTGTGATAAAACATCTGAAAGCATTTTTAATCACTAACAACTGCTGGACAGAAGGAATGTAATTATGGTGTGTAAGCAAACACCACAAAAGACTGAGGGTGCTGCAGTGCAGTCGGCAGGGGCTGGATATACCACTCAGCCCTTTAAAAGTTTCCTAAAACATAAATCAATCTGCTGAATAATGTTGCCCTCGTGCAGACGTTGAATTCTTTATGACTTTGGCTGTGAAGCATGAGAAGAGAGCGGTTTAGGAATGAGAAACAGAGAGGGACAGAGAATGAAAGAAACGTGCTGGAAAATGCAGATGACTACTTTAAATGGCTTATTTTAAGACGTTCAATCCTTTTTTTTTCTTTTTACACATTTAGATATAGATATATTGAAATAATTTATAGTGACTTCAGTATGAAGTTAACCACTAAAATTACGCACGGATGTAATTAAACCCTGATCACATTCTGATCACATCAACTGTTGCTCCAGCAGATCAATACACACTAAACTAGCATCAACTCATTACAGCCATCACTTTTTAAGCTTGTAGACCTCACAAGGTTTTTTTTTTGTCACATGTATTTACATTGAAAAAAAAAAAAAAAAAGCAAACGTGCAATCAATTAATGACTCAGCCTTTTAGATCAGGCAAATCCTGACATGTAATTTGTACATTTTTTTTCCCATTTATTAATTTTCTTTGTAGCCTGTATGTTTTATATATATGTTTTATATGCAAGCAGAAGGCGTAGTTTCTGCTCTATCAGCAATGAGCAAGTTAGCCAAAACCACTTTCCTCTTATGTATAATAAAGTTATTTCTGATTCTGATGTCTGGCTGTTATTAAAAATAACTAAAAAGCCAAAACTTGATTTGGCTCAACAACATGAGCGTACCACTGACGACCAACTCAGCTCACATCTCTGTCACTTAGGTTTAAAATGGAATAAGTGTACGTGTGTGTTTCACACTTCAGGTCAATTCAAAGCTTCATTTTCTCTCAAAAGTTTTACAAAAAGTGGTTTATGACCAACTGAAGTCATCCCTTTGACTACTTTGGAGAAATTCCAGTCTGGATTGAAAGTGTTAAATAGCACAGAACCAGTATTTAATGAACTGCTTTTGGCCATTGATTGTGATCACGTTCCTGTCTTGGTGTCCTGGGGTCCTACCACTGCTTTTGACATGGTAGATCGTAACATTTTATTATGTCGCCCAAGCATTGCTTGTGTGCATTAAAGGTGCAGCCCTAAATTGACTCTCATCATAATTTCCAGAGTTCGCTTATCCACTTTGGCCAGTATTCTTCAGGTGCATCTCCTCTTTCACTGTGGGATACCACGAAGCTTCGATCTGGGTCTCATCCCATTCCTTTTGCATGCTTCCTTCAAGCTCTATTTTTTTTGTTTTCAGTTTTATTTCATTCTTTTCCAGAAAGAATATTAATTTTTCATTGTTTTGCTGATGATTTGTAGATCCACTTGCCCACACAGACAACAGTTATGCTTCTGTACAGTCTCTACTGAACTGTCTCAACGAAGTGCAATCATGGATGGACAGAAATTCTCCTTATAAAACAGACATTAACGAATGTGGTCAGTCCAACATTTTAAATGGGTTTGGCAATTCTATTGGTCCATTAACGTCATACTGCATGCAATGTGTGAGGAGCATTGGTATGATCGTTGTGGCTTGGTTGTTACCGTTTACAGTTTTTTCATTTGTTGTTGTTCTTATTATTTTATTAGACATCTTAAAAGAGAGTCATTGGCCTGACTTGACTTACCTCTGAGAGTAAAATGTTGCTGTTGTTCTCTGTCCAGGTATGTATTGGTGATAATCAAACCAGAGTATGGGTTGATGCTGAAGAGCTCATAGCCTGGACCAGGCAGCAGGCTGTACCACAGCACAGCATTCTCCTCTGCAGGATGAACACAGGAGTGAGAGATGTAAACACTGCAGCACACGTCTCACTTAAAGTAACTTATGAATATGATCGTAATTATCAGCAGCAATCAAAGTGTAGGACAACAGTGGATCATTCCACAAATTCTTTCTTTTTTTTATCTCCCAGATTGATCTGCTGTAAAGATTCCTGGCAGCTTCTTATCAACCAAAACACACTCAACTAACAGACAAGCAAAAGCATAATCTGATCTGTTTAATTTTCTGAGGGTTTTTCTGTTGTTAGTCACACATCCACTAACAGACACCAGTTCCCTTGAAGGTCAGGCAGCGAAGCTCACTGGTGCCCAGCAGCTGCAGGCTAGTGATTAACTGTAGCACCACTGGACAGTGAATGGTTGCAGGGTTGCAACAGTTGACAGTATGAGCAAAAATAATATGATGTTGGAAAATTTGGGGGGAAAAACAAACCCCATCTTTTGCACGCTTTCACTAAGAACAACTTGATGCCACTTTTCTAGACCATCTGAAAACAGGTTGTTCTCTGTCTGGAGCTACTGCAGTTCCAGAGAAGTCTGTTATTGTTTGCTGGAGGAAAATGCAATTTTTAATGAAATCTGACTACGTAACCACCACCACTTCACCGCATTAGCGGCAAGGGTGCAAGCCTAATAGGAACACCAGTGATCTCTGATCCCTCAGACGACACGGCATCAGCAACTGCCATTCATCAATAGCTGATGTAACCACATGGACAAGAGATTACTGAGTAAGATTTTTGTCAAGCACTAAAATATAAAGCTACATTCACAAGTGTCACAGAAAGAAATGACTGTGCGATTAAGAAGCCTTATATGAACCTTGTCGAGGCTCGGTGTTGTGTGCCTGTGTTTGGAGGCATCAGGGATCAACCATCTCACACTGGAAACGTACATTACAGCCAGATGAATCAGTAATCCAGATAAGTCCAAAAGCCAGTCTAACAAATATTACAGGATTATATCAGAACTCTTGACAAAGATTAATTACACTATTTTGATGGCATCATTTATGCAGTGAAGTACATCAAGATTTTAGAGCAACATATGAAGCCTTCAAGATGACATATTTTCCAAGGTCGTGGATACATTTTTCAATGAGACAACACTTAATGACTCATTAACACATTGCAAATCCAAGGATGAAGACAGTATGGGCACTGGACTGGTCTATCTGGTCTGGTCTGTCCCAATGAAGAATATGCAGTGAATTTAAAAATGACAAATTAGGCAAGGATAACTCTGGCATGTTACACATCTTAAGACATGCTTGCAAGAAGAATGGGACTAAATTTCACCAGAAAAGCCTCATTAACCAGAAACCTCAATGACAAAATCTAATGACAATGTTATGTGCTGTGTAAGTGTTGAGGTTCCAAGCTTTTTCTGAGTATTTTGCAGGCCTCAAATGCAAAAACCGATGTATATTAAACAATTAAATCATGGTCACAAGAAAAAAATAAGTTTTTCCCTTTTGAGGTTGTAAAATTACAGCTGACCATTTTTTTTACGAAGATTCTTGTACTTAAGTAGTCTATTTGTCAAGTATAATTTGAATAACTACATTGTCATTACTTTACCTAATAAAGTGACTGATTCACTTCTGACTGATTCTAAAACAGGGAAACTTGATCGACTGAGACTGGTAGGTGAGTGGGCTGACCTGCCAGACAAGGCAGGCTGAGGAGACAGATGAAAACACTACACCTATTGGCACAGATGGCTTGGATTATGGCAATCATCATGAGAGTGGACCTTTCACGTTCTCCCAGAGGAGCTGTGGACTTGCTGTTCTTGGACAATTTTCACTCCAAAGAATGTACCCCCCTGTACCGATCCTTCTACTGCACACCCTCCACCTCCAGTATTTAAGACTCTTGACTGTCAGCATGATGAGACAAAATGGGATTTCGGAGGAGGGGCGCACAATTAGCTTAAAGAAACAGGACTGGCAAGTAAATTTGTGACTACAAATAGAGGGTCAGATGAATGGGGTGTACAATAAATAGAGGCCCAAAAAGACAATCTTGGCAACTGCCACTGTCACTAGTTAAAAAAAAAATAAAAATAATAATAATACTAATCTTGACTTTACATACAGCGGAATTTCGTTACGTGTTGTTCTGCTTTACAAATAATAAACATGTGGTTTTACAATTTTTCAACTGATGGCTGCCTGGACAGACCTCCAACAACAGGTTGTATTGGGTATTAAAAATGGATGGATGTCATTCTACTGCTTAAATTGAAAGAGCTGCATGAAAAGCATAATTTAATCTTACATAATGACTTGGCCTTTATTTGATTTTGTGTTTATTTTGTGTCATGTTTATATCCATCTGGATCCACGGTTGAGGCAGTTAGGCTTCAGCGAAATGTGCTGATGCTGCCATCTAGGGATGCAGGAGGCGTACTGCCACCTCCACTTCAATAGGACTCTTCAGGTTAAACCTGAGCGCTATTTATGAGCAAAAACAGATTCTCAAAAGATTCCCAACAGGAAATATGTTGAATAATAAAGAAACTAATCTAATATCTCCAGGGGAAAAAAATATTTTATGTCAAAGCATTCCATTTATTTATTAATTTTACTTTTTGGGGCAAAAAACATATAGTATGTCTGTTTAACTAAAAGACTACAATCTAGAAATATGGAGTTAGAACAGTCTCAATAGTCACAAATGTGCAGGATAAGATTCACATGTGTATTTCGGATATACACACAAATATAACTTAATTTGTGTGAATGTTGAGACTCCCCTGACGTGCATTTGTGCATTTGTGAGTTGAGGCTAATCAGGGGAGTCTCAACATTCACACACAAATGCAGTGAAGTCCAGAGACCAGAAGCCGTTTGTAAAACAAGTTATATTTGTGTGTGTTATATTCAAATCAAATGTGTGTTACACACAAATCACATTAGATTTGTGTGTACACATGTGAATCTTGTCCTGTGGATTTGCGACTATTGAGACTATTCTAACTCCATACAGAAACAGTCAACTGAAATTTCTTACAAATTTGATTTCAGTCCAATAAGAATTTAAGATTTGTTAGTATGAATCTCAAATTCTTAACTTCATGTCACTTTGCTTTCATGTCATTCATTCTTTGCACTACGTTTGCAACCACAGTATTATGACATTTTGTTAAAGAAAAAATCAAATTGAAAAATTTGATTTATTTTCTTTTTCAGCTCGCCAACAGCTAGTTTCCTATGAATGAGTAGAGTCACAGAAATCTGACAAAATGTTTCTCCTCGTCAGAATCTTTACGAGCTTAATATAATTGTACATGACCATTCACAAGGTCACGAAACTTTGTATGTAGGAGCCTATAGAGATTTTTCTTTTTTTCTCACACATTTGAAAATGTTAATAAATAAAAGTTCAAACAGAAATACAGTTTGTTGAACTTTTAAGATGTTTTGTTCATTTAAAAAAACAAAAAACAAACAACTCAAATTCATCCCCCAGAAAAGGATTCTTTTTTTTTTTTACCTGAATCCATGTCAGTGGCAGAAACCCTGACTACGGGTTCTCCAGGATCTCGATTCTCAGCCACACTGGTATTATAGATGGTCTGACTGAAGACGGGCGCCTGGTCATTCACATCTACCACCTCCACGGTCAGAGTCTGGGTGGAGGACAGTGGGGGGAGGCCCTGGTCCACTGCACGGACGGTGAGACGGTGGACACGTTGCCTCTCATAGTCCAAAGGGCCAGAGAGATACAAGAGACCTAAAGAAGATGGAGAAGTTTGAACATGATGGCCAGTGGACACAAATTTGAAAATTTGAAATAGGTTTTTATGATAATGCGAATTTAACTAAAATGACTCCCTCTGTGGTACCTGTTTTTTCCTCCAGTGTGAAGAATCCTTTGTTGTTTCCAGCAATAATGGAAAAGGAGACAATCCCATTTTCACCTTGATCTCCATCTATAGCCAAAAAGTGATGCAGCATACTCCCCACCTCTGCATCCTCCATCACCTGAACAGTGTCCTCTGATACAAACACTGGTCGGTTATCGTTCACATCCAGCAGAAAGAGCTGAGCCGTCACCGTCGCCTGTCTACGTTCATCCTGTCTCTTCGCTTGGTCTGTGGCAGTTACAGTGAAAGCAAAAGATGGAGTGCTCTCGCGGTCTAAAGGCGCTGCTACAGTCAGACTCCCTGTATATGGGTCGATGTGGAAGGGAAAGCGTGACGGCGGGTCTGTAACCTCAGATTCAAAGTTCAGAGTGTAAATTAGGGCACTGTTTGGAAAAGTCCCATCAGCGTCTCTGGCTTGAAAGGCAAAAGCCAGAGATCCAACTGGTGTGTCTTCCCTCAGACCAAACATGACAAATTTATCAAGGAACAAGGGTGTGTGGTCATTTACATCCTCCACCATCACGCTGACTGGCACAGACACGTTCACACCAGGAGATGGGCCGGCATCCTCAGCTCGGACCACGAAGAAGTACTGCATGGCAGACTCATAGTCCAGCGGCTGGTTAATGTAGATGTCACCAGAAGAGCTGTCAACGCCAAAGTGAATGTTGCCATCACCCTCAGTGATAGTATACTGAAATCTGCCTGTATCTGCAACACTGGCAGAGCCAATAACAGTTCCAGGGTCCGTGTCCTCCCTCACTGACAAATGTCTTAGGGGCTGGTGGTTGGAGCTGCCATATACATCCTCTAGTCCATAAACCTGAGTGAGAAAAACAGAATCAGCTTTGTTTGAAAAAGAAAAAAAACATCAAATAAGAAAAGAAAATCCATTCATGCATTCTTCTTAGAATACCAAAATAATGCTACAACTTCACAATCTGGACAGGTACAAGTACCTGTTGCTGTGCTAAGGTTTGAATACTGTATATTTGAACTTTAATACATCTCCAAGCTAAAACTCACACCAATAAAGGTATAGAACCAAATACATCTTTCATTTGCCTTCAAATATTTAACATATTTTATCATTGTAGCAATGTATCATGGTAAAACAAGAAAGAGACAAGAAACATGATTATTAATTAGTAGAGAATAATAATTACACTTGTTTGAAATAAAGCATTCGTTCATTCATTCAGTTTTAAATTTGAAATACCCTATCAGTGAAGCACATGCTGTACCTGCACATGAACCACGGCAGTATCCTCCTGAGGCGGGATTCCACTGTCTGTGGCAGTTATTTTTAAAGTGTAATATGGCTCAGCGTTGTGAGTGAAAAGCTGTGTTGTTCTGATGTCTCCTGTTTTGATGTCAATCTCAAAGTGTCCAGCATCATCTTCTGATCCAGCTGAGAAAACAAACAAACAGTAGTGACGCTCCAGAGCTCATCAGCATGTGCTGGAAACGCTTGCTGCATGTGTCTCATGCTCACCTGTTACCAGCAAATGAGAAACTGTTCCATTCTCTCCTGTGTCCAGATCCTTGGCAAACATGTTTGTCACCAAAGACCCTGTAGGTGCACTAGCCCACACCTGCGATAAAAAGCAACGTGGACATACAGCACATTACAGCCATCATTCATGTGACAGTTATGTGACAAAATACCAACCCACACGCCAAAGACGTATTTTATAAATTGACCTAGGTGTATTCAGGTGAAGCTGGGGAAACATCAGATGTATTCAGCAGCTTTTGAAAAGAGGGTTTGGCCAAGTACATTTCTGGTCATATTGACTGGTATATTATTTATATATTATTTATTTAATCAGATCATCAAAACTAAAGCATTGCTGCATCAACAGCAGCTTGACGTTGAAGCTTTATACACACACACAGACACACACATACATACATATATATACACACATACATACATATACACAAGTTGAACAACTTTCATTTGAGAAGTTCAGATAAACGCTCTTTTTGTAATGCTCTTTTGTCTGAAAATTTGAGTTAAACACTGAGCTGTTTTGTAATTTATTGCAGCGTTTTTGTGTTGAATCTTACATAATGTTGGAAGTTACTAAAATTATCCAATAAAAGTACTGGAATGGAAAGTAAAGGATCCCTCTGAAATGTATTAGCACTGAAGAATAAAGTAGCACAACTGGGAAATACTTCACTGAAGTGTATCAAAAGAGAATTTGCTGCAGTGGCTTAATGCAAGTAAGTTATTTTCTACTGATGTCAGTAATAGAAGCAAAGTAAATATGGGAAGAGTTTCACTGTTTTATTCCGTTTTGTCTTAAATATTTGACAACTGAATGCCAAGAAGAGGATTACTAACTTGGACAATGAGCTCGTGGCTGGCAGGCAGGTGTGTAAACTGCGGAGCGTTGTCATTGATGTCAGAGATCAAAATGTGAACGGTGGCGGTGGCATTGAGACGAGGGTGACCCTGGTCCGTCACCATCACCTTCAGATTGTGCTGACCCTGTTGCTCCCGGTCCAACGCCACCCAGTTGAAGATTTCACCTAGGATGGCAGAGAAAAGGCAGAAAGGTGAGAACAGACAGATGAAACCGCACGGTGAAACACGGGACGGTGCTCTCAGTGTACATGGTTTACCTGTTTTAGCATTGATGCGGAAATATTTCCCATCCGAGAGCAGGATGTATGAAAGCTGGCTGTTCTTCCCAGAATCTTTATCAATGGCTTTGACTGTTCCAACAAGGCCTTGTGGTGATGATCCCTCTGACACGGTGAAGTAGTAAACCTCGCTGCTGAACACTGGGGAGTTGTCATTGACATCCAGCACCAGCACGACCACTGTAGCCGTCGCTGTGGTGTTTGCCGGTGAGGCATCTTTTGATGTGGCCAACACTCGAAAGCGATACTTCGACTCGGTCTCATAGTCGAGATTATGGGAGAGGTACAACCATCCGGTCTTTGGGTGAATGCGGAACGGAGCAGGAGGGAACCCGCTTTCAGTTTCGAGAGAGTAAGTGAGGCCCGAGTTTGACGTGTGAACCCCCCGGGTTCGATGAGCCCTAACCTGAATAACTCGAGAATCTTTACGGAAACCCTCACCAATCTCTACCTGGTAGATCAGCGTCTCAAAGGCCAAGCTGTCTTCTGCAGCAGTCTGGTCAACATTAACCGTGAGGGTCAGCGTGGAGCTGAGGGAAGGCTTTCCTTCATCCTGAGCTACGATTTCCAGACTGTACCTCTCCCGATGACTCACCTGTAAACTCTGATTCAGCATAAGTGCTCCGAGGTTTTGGTCAACAACGAACACCCCATTTCCACTATTTTTCAGGTAATAATGGACCCTCCCATTGGCTCCACTGTCATAGTCATGGGCATGAGCGATGAACAGCACCGTTCCAGGTAGATTGTTCTGAGACACCGTTATGGACTCACTACTTTTAGGGAAGATGGGGGCATTGTCATTAATGTCAGCTACGCTGATGTTGACCTGGGTGGTGCTGTAAACGGGGGAGGTGTCAGTGTAGGACTGGAGAACCAGCAGGACGTATGGCTGAGCCTCGTGGTCCAGATGTTTCATGTTACTGATCAGACCGGACTTCGGATGAACGGAGAACAAACTCTGAGGGTCACCAGAAGAGATTCTGTAGGAAACGGATTCCGTGGAGTCTGTGAAGACAAAGAGTGTTAAATAATTCATACTTTTCAGAACTTGTCTCTCGTGCGGCTGATAGTGTTAAGAATTAAACCTTTGATATAAACGATCGGCAACAGTTCTCAACAATAAAGGTTACATCAAAAACATTGAAACAGCTTAATTCAAGAAAGAGCACATATAACAGCATACTTTTCTGCAGTCTAGTAATCTGACTGCAGAAATATCAGTGTCACACAATTCTGGTTCATATTTTCGATGTTTCCCTGCTCTAATACACCTGAAACACAACACCTGAACTCATCTTGTAATCAAGACACATCAATGCCACATCCATAGAACAGAATGCTTTAATTTAATTTAATGCTTTATTCTGTTTGTGTAGCTCCCTGAACATGGTTAATGAATAAAGAAATAATAAATGGCCAGGATAAGGATAAATTGAAAGGATAATATAAAATCTATTAAAAGTGATTTTAGTCCAGATTTCAGTCCACTTAGCCCACTTCTTTGTCTTGTTGGTGCCTTCCCAAATTTACATCCCCCAAAACAATAGGACCCTTCAGACCCTATGAATTACCAGTAACTTGAAAGAAATGGATACAGTTACTGTCCATCTAGGAATTCTCTGTCTCGTTACTGAGAGAGCATCTTAAACAAAACATCACCTTGAATGTAGTTTTCATTTAGTGTTAGGTGACATTGCATAACATCCTGTAAGCTGGTCAGGTGCTTATTACGATTTAAATGCAAATAAAGTGAAGAAACAAACTCAGTGGTTCAACGTGGACAGCACACACACACACACACACACATTAAGTAATTATGGTGCACCCCATTAATCTCCTCCAAGTGTTTGCTCCCCTTCAACACCAAAGCAAAGAGCTTAAGAGCCAAGACTCCTGTTGTTCTGCTTTAAGCTAAGTGTTAATCTTTTAATTGATTAGACAGCCTGAAGTGACTGTCTAGCGTACCGGCAGAGAGGACTTATAGAGACATGATGCTGTAACAGGACGGCTAGGAGGGGACAGTCCTGCAAACCTGGGTCAAGTGGAGGAAAACTCCACAAAGAGCAGAATGTATTCTTTGGGTTTTGTGAGTTAGACTCAACGCTGCATATTAAACAACAGTTGACAGTGAATACAACTGTCTCCACGTGTCATTTAAGGACGTTCAAAACAAAAATAATATGGTTTTCTGATTGGCTGTTAATAGCTGTTGGGTTGCTGTTGCTCAGGAAGTAAAGTGGAGTAAAGGTTAGTGGTTCAACTTATTAGGGGGACATACAGTCTCCCCAAGTATAGCTCCTCAGGTATTATAACAAATTTCACTTTGTCCCTCAGTTAGTTGGACAAAAAAGTGTTTCTAAATGAATATAGCGTCTAGGAAGAAGGACGTTTTTGTTTTAATGCAAAAATAATAGGAATGCATTTCTTCTCGTTTGTGTGTTGACTAATGATGTCAACGCACTCTAGATTGTAAGGTCACAGACGATTTCCACAGCTGGAGGAAAATGATGAGTCTTGCTTGAGTTGTTCTGTGCTCCCATGATCTCAGTCTTTAGGTGTAAGGAGATACTTTCTTCTGTGTCTTAATGTTTGGATAAAATAAAATAAAAAGTATTTTATTATCACAGGTCTTCAGTCTTGTCTCATGCAAACTGTGTTATTTCATGACGTAATTAGTTCCAACAACCAATAGGAACATTGTTGGTTAGTTTTAGTCATCTAATGACATAACAAGATCCCCACTCATAACAAAATCTTAACAACAAGTAATATCTGTGATATCTGTTATTCTTTTCAAAAATCCTTTTAAAAGGTTTTTGCAACACTGACCTGTTGGGTTGATGGCCTGGACTGTCCCCACGGACGTCCCCACTGGTGCATCTTCGGGGACTGTAAAAGTGTAGCGTGACCTCTGGAACATGGCTGGTGCCTGAGCACTTTGTAAAACATTTATGGTGACCACTGCAGGTCTGTCTGAGGTTAATCCCTCTCCGTCCTGCGCTGTTATGAAGAGTTTCACACTGGCTGCACCCAGGTGGCTCAGAGACGACTTCAGGAAGAGCATTCCTGCAGACATCAGGCCAAGTTAGACTAGTTTCAAACCTTTTTTTACTTCACGCTACCAATTTTTCTTTCTCTTTACCTCCATTTATTCAAGGAAGCTGATAAAAAACAATTTCCTTTTCTTCAGAAATATATTATAATTAATTACTTCATAAACATCAATATATAGAGTTCATTCAACAGTGAAAGTTTATAGAGAATTAAGTGAAAATGATCCTATAAAGAAAATATCATCTTTCATTACTGTAATTCATAAAACAATTGCTAACAAAAAAGATCCAATAAAAATCTATAACGATCTGCACCATAAAAGAAATAAATGGTCCATTCCAACTTTACAACAATTATATAATTTAATGTAATTTATATGTAATGGAGTATGTCAGTCACACATTAGCTGAAATGTATCATGTGAAAAGCAAAATATGAGTAACTTCAGTTCTATGGTTTTGTGTAACAGTAAATAAAAATGTAGGTCTTAAAATTTAGTTATTATAACACATTACAGTTTATCATTATTTCCCAAAAAAATCACATCCCATTGTGGCATAGCATGTACATAACAGATACATAAATAAATAGATAAACTTTAACAGCTGCAATAAAAAATCTCTACTCTCTTCTCAGCTGTTCAACTGACACTTAGTAGCAGCTTGTTTATTAAACATTAACTGTTCTTTTTAGAAAGAAGAGGCCAAGGAAACTACACAGTGTTTTGTTAAATTTACTGTTTTCGACATTAACATTTAACATGGGAATTGAGGCCTGTTGAGTCTCAGGTGTAACTCTTGTTGTTTTTAAGTTCTCTGGGTTTTACACAGTCTTGATCTTGCTGGGACATCCTCTCCTGGGAATATTGGTAAATGACTTCAAAGTTTTGCATCTGTGAATCGTTTTTCTCAGTAGAATCACAAACTCAACATTGCTTGGCTTCATAACTCTTCCCAGATTGATGAGAAACAGCAACTGCTTCTTTAAGTTGCTCACTTATGTCTTTCCTGCTTAGCATTGCGTTAGCACTCTCCTGAACGCTCCAGACTGGCAAAATGCCACTACTTTTTATAGAGGTGCTAACATTTAGCCGATGATCATTTAATCAGCTGCATTTGATCAGCAACATGCTGCTACTTACCCTCTCCGTTCCCATGGAAACAGTAATTGTGTTTTATGTACACAAAGTAACTACACAGCTTATGTTGTGTTGGGGTGTTCATCTGAGGTTGGACTAACCTCATTTTTAGGAACTGATTAAGACCAGATTATTTCTCATTACCTCCTGATGCATTAGAATCAAAGAGGATGTACTTTGTTTTTCATATGGCAGCATTTAGTTTGGAAGAAATGATTCATTTTTGAAGTCTTTGTGGTATACGAAACACTTTACGAGCTTAAAATCTAATGCTGTACCTTAACTCTGGTGATGAACATGTTCTAATGTTTAGTTTTACCTCTTGGATTGCGCAGAAATCCTCTTTTCCCCTCAACCACAGGGGAATAATAAAGCTTTTGGATTTTCTGCCCTACCCCTGCTGAGCGGTGACACTAACAATCATTTCATGGGGATTTACGCAAACTGCTGTTTATCCCTAGATACGAGGAGAGTCACTCACACAAGTTACTTAGAGACTAGTGAGCGTTTTGATGATACAAACAAAGCTTGAGAAGACGTTCAAACTAAGTCTGAAACAGCCTCCTGTACCAGAAATAAAACGCTAACACAACCTTCTTCTCAAATAACGCTCACAATCTTACATCTCACACTGTACCATCATGTTGTTTTTTTTGTGTGTTTTTGTTTTTTATGTCCCCACCTGTTTGCGTATCCAGTCCAAACAAATTGGACATGTCTCCAGGAAGAATATTGTAGGTGACCTGTCCAAACCTTCCTGAGTCTCGATCAGCAGCAATCACGTTGATGATCTCCGTGCCAGGCGGTGTGTGGCTGCTGATGCTCACGGCGTACTCCTGAGGACTGAACACCGGTCTGTTATCGTTCAAGTCTTCTATCTCAACGTGAACGTACGTTTGAGCACTCAGACCTCCCTGAGAGAAAAGGAAAGATGAACATTTCATTAAGAAGTGCAGTGAAGGGACAAAAATTTCAGCCTGATTATCTTGTGATCGAAGCGTAATAACGATCAGCTCTCACGGGATCTTCAGCTTTGATCACAACGTCATGGACAGTCTGTCCCACGTCTCGGTCAATGTCCTGTGAGACGCAAAGCTCTCCTGTGTGTGGCTTGATTTGGAAGAGAGGGTGTTTGTCCTGTCTGTCAAAGCCATCAGAGAGGGAGTAGAGCAGTGCAGCAAACTCAGAGCTATCTGCATCTGTGGCCACAACCTAAGACAAAGACATAACACAGGCAAGAAGACGAGAGGGGTCAGGACACTAAAATACATTTGAGTCCAATGAGACAAATTTTTTGAGATCACCCACGAGATCACCCATGAGCTTCAAAATAAATGCAATCCATCTGCGATATGCCTGGATCCATCAGAGAAAAAGCGAGAACACTGCTGAGAAGAAGGAGGAATACACATCATTGTCCAAGTTTTTCAATAAAGCAAATACAGAAGTTTCCCAGCTAACGAAATTAATTCATTAGACGGTTCTGGAACAGCAGTCTTCGAACTGAAGAAGCTAAGACCCACATGAGCCTGAATGTATGTAATAAGGACCGATAAGGTGTTCATCAAGCTGTATACATGCTTTACTGATGATATGACGGAAGGAAGAAGCAGCTGGATAAACTGTCCAGAGTAAATTAATCTACTGCCAGATGCAGCAAAGTTGATACGAAATAATCCAAGTGTTTCTGCACCTGTCAATCCACAGTTATACAAATCATCGGTAAATAGAGATGCTTTGGTGCTCTTAAGCAGGCGCCTGCCAGGATGACGCCAAAAACACAGCTCTCAATCCTCAGTGAGGTAAAGAAAAGGCAATGAGTGACATTCAAATTCTTGAGGACATAACAGGAAATGCCTAACCGCTTAGTTCACGAGTCTTTCAAGTCCAAGTCATTGAATAGGCAGCACCACAGAGTAGCGCGGAGGAAGCCACTGCTCTCCAGAAACAACACTGCTGTGCACTGAAGTTTGCCAAAGTGAACCCTGTAAACTGCAACAATGCTTTGAATTATTTATTTAGTTTTGGTGGACTGATTAAACAAAAGTTGAATTGCTTGGGAAGAGTACTCGGCACCATTTGTCACAAAAAAGCACTTCAGGGTGGCTGTCTGCCCTCCGAAGCTTCGTAGCAGCACAGTGACCATCAGCACCAAAGTAAATCCACCATAGAAAAGCTTCTTCAAAAGATCCCAGACCTTCACCTCACAAAGATGCTGTGAAATGATCTCAAGAGAGCTGTTGACATCCTATAAATGTGTTTGAAGGAAGGGGATTGTGAAAAATCCCTCCTGAACACTGCAGGTGTGATGAAGAGAAACTGAGGCCTTGCTTCAAGTCAATGCTGCTAAAGGAGCTTCTGACAACCCTTAACTCCGATAGTCTCTTTACTTTTTCGTCCAACACTCTGACTGTTGAACAGCTATGTTCAATAAAAACCCAAGGAAGCTCCAAACTAAATTTTAACAAAAGTGTATGAATGTTATCTATGCTATGTCCACAAATATAAAATAATCCATTGTAATCACATAACCTATTAAACATGTTACACCTCTGTTGCAACTGTCAAGTTTCAGCTTCAGCCTTTGTGGTTTCTGTGAATCATAAACTAGTTTTGCTCTGTCAGAGAAGGTCAACCTAATAAAAATATAAAAGAGAAAAAAAAATCCCCAATCAAAGGACAAAGACTATTGCCGCGGTGGAGAACAAAAGGCAACAAAGTAAAACCCTGCGTAGATCCGACAGTTTCTGGTAGGCTGTGCACATGACAAGAGGGGCCTTTTACAGATATAGTGACAGCTTTCCAGCCATAAAGATGATATCACCTCAGACTGAATGAAGTTTTATCACAGGAAGTCTCAGAGGCGCGGGTAAACTCTGACTGGACGTGTACTGTAGCACATGTCTGAAAAAGCAGCACATGCCTCAGCTGTTTAAAAATTAGCTTTTATTTTGGATAGCTTCTTACTTACATTGAAGCTACAGGGCCTTTGTTGTGATGAAAAATAACTCATGAATGAAAATTTCAGTCCTTGCCCAGTGTCACATTATGTTTACAGAAAACGCTCTGTTAAATAAGACTTCTTTTGTAATGGGCTTACACCAGTGCCAGCATGCAGGAGAGTGGCACCAAGCATCACATCTGTCACATGAAGGCCACAGAGCCGTAGTGAAGAGGGTGCGTGTTGTGTGTCCATCACTGATGCCTTTGTGGAGACGGACTGAGAGCAACTTTGCCAGATGAGATGTTAGACAGACACAGCAGGGCTGCTGCGTAGCCTAGTGGTTAGAGGAGGCGGCCCGAGTACAGAGGCCCAGTCCTCCTGCAGCGGTCGTGAGCTCCACGACCTCCCCCGTTCTCTCTCTCTGCCCCCGCTTTCCTGTCAACCTACTGCAAATAAAGGTCACTAGAGCCAAAAAAGACCTTTTTAACCCCAGAGCAGCTGTATGTCGACAGTTTTCACTATAGGTGGTGGGGAGGTGGACCACAGGGAAAGAATCTGAGTCACTCTCCTCAAAACTGACAGATATTATTCAGCAGGACCTTACAGGCGCCTCAGTTCTCTCCGAGAGACACTTAAAGCATCATAATTTTTTTGTGTTAGAATACAAGTTTTAATTTCATTCTTTTTTAAACTGATAATCTTTATGAAGTGTTGTCTAGCTTGCTCTCTCAACTGGCCACAGTAACTTTAGACTTCCCTGTAACAGCTGAATATTGTTTTACGGCACTATGTCGACCATGAACAGCTATGAAACTAGCTCACAGAGTGGACGCCATGGCAGAGGCAACTAAGAGACTAATGACAAAAAAGAAGAAAAAAACTGACTGAACAAGACTTGAACTCTTAACGGTTTCATGAAGCAGTTTAACTTCAACGCATGCATGGGGATCCACAGAGCTGCTCTAATAAATATATAATAAAATAAATATTCCAGATTTGATGTAATTCAGGGGAAAATAACAGGAAAATAAGAGGGACTCAATCACAAATTTTTGAAGTTTACCGTTTGAATTTACATAGAAGCTAGATAAGTTGTTGTGAGGACTTTCTTTATAAACAAAACCTTCTTCATTTATAATACTGTTACATAATCTCACTGACAGGTTTCTGCCAGTGGACAGACACTCTATCTCTCTCTATGTATGTACTTGTGGATGTATAGAGGTTTTCACTGATATAAAACTTGTATTAAAACCATTTTCACAACTTACAAACGCATCTTGCTCCCCATAAAACCTGCTGCCAACAGCTTCCATCTGAACTACTCATAAACCTTTTTCAATGTCTCTGACTGCTTGTTCAACAGGAGAAGTTGGTGCTCAACTATGAATACCAGTGCTTTTTAATGCTTTGACTGACTTTAAATTATAACGTGAAGTTTATTAGAGCTATCCCATTAATACTCTACAACATAGAATAGAGGCATTTGAAATAGTTAGGGTTTTGATGTCAAATATTCTCCAACATACTTGTAAAAAGCAGCTGCCAACATCACTGTGCTCTGCTATGGACACATTGTAGAGCTGCTGCTGGAACACAGGCTCGTTGTCATTGACGTCCTCCACCAGTACCGTGACTGTGGCTGTGGATGACAGAGCAGGCTCCCCTCCATCAGCTGCCACCACCAGGAACCGCAGCTGCATCTGTGTTTCTCTGTCCAGAGCTGCTGCAGTGGTGACGAGGCCTGACTGCGGGTCAATGCTGAACAGGCTGTCCTGGCTGGGCTTCAGGATGGAGTACCTGATGTCCGAGTTGACGCCTTCATCTGCATCTCGGGCCTGAACCTGTACGAGGGAACTCCCGAGAGGAGCGTCTTCAGGAATGCTTATGGTGTACGTATCCTTTTCAAAGACTGGGTGACAGTCATTTGTATCCGACACCTTCAGGACAAAGACCATCTCACTGCTGAGAGGGGGACTCCCATGATCCGATGCCTGGACCTTCAGCTCATACAGGTCCTGCTCTTCCCTGTCCAGCTCAGCATCAACACATAAGGCATACAGAAAATCATCTGTTTGCTTCAGGATAAACTTCCCATCCCCTCCTTCAACAGTGACAGTGACACTCTCCTCCTCAAAGTCTGGGTCTGACACTGAGATCCGGGCAACATAGTCCCCAACTGCTGCCATCTCTGACACCACTGCATCTCCTGTCTCGCTGAGAAAGAGAACACTGAGAGTGGGGCTGTTATCGTTGATGTTAAGCACCTTGACACCCACAAAGGTGCTGCTGTGCTCAGGTTGCACACCGTTATCTCTTGCACTGATGATCAACTCATGAAATGCCTGAGTCTCAAAATCAAATGGCTTGTTGAGATAAATCAGCCCAGTGGTTCCATTGATGGAAAACACATAATTTGAGTCACTCTGTCGCCTGTTGATCTCATAAGTGATTCTGCCATTATCCCCCAGGTCGCGGTCAGTGGCATGCACCTGACACACAACAGACCCAACTGGAGCATCCTCACGCACTGAGATGTGGTACTCCGTCTGGTTGAACATAGGAGGGTTGTCATTCTCATCCAGTACCCGGATGTTCACCTGTAGGCTCCCCGTCCTTGGGGGGACCCCCCCATCGAAGCCCTCGATAGTCAAGGAGTAGAAGTCCTGTGTTTCTCTATCAAGCTTGCTACTGAGGACGAGATCCAGGCCAGGGTGGTTCTCAGATCCACTACGGTAATCCAGGTGGAATAGTTCAAGCATCTCACTCTCTGTGATCCTGTACCCCTGCGTGCCAAAACTCCCCTCATCCTGGTCTCTGGCTCCTTCAAGCTGAAAACGACTCCCTGGCGGGCTTAACTCCGACACTTTCAACTCCAGCTCCTCGACTGGAAACACAGGTGAGTGGTCATTCACATCCTCGACCTCTATCTTCACTTTGATCATCTCTCCTGAGAGAGTGGCTGCCACAAACTCGTATTTATCTCTGCTCTCCCTGTCCAGGACCACCGCCGTGGAGATGATGCCCGTGTCTGCGTCTATCTCCAAGTCTCTGAACACATATGAGTCTCTGCTCTCTGAGATGAAGAATCCGGTGCTTGGTCTGCTCAGCACGGCTCCCAGATCTCCGACGATGGTTTTGGCGGGCAGGCCCTCTTTCACAGACAGCGTCAGGTTGAAGACCTGCCCGACCGTCTGTGCGCACAGCAGCGCCAGGAAGAGCGCACGAAGAAGCGCAGTGGAGGCATCCCTGCGACCCATCCCTCCTCCACACGCGGCTCTGGTCTCCCGTTTTTGGAGGTGAAGTGAGACTACATCTTCTTGCCGCGAAGTTCAAAGCCTTAATCACGTTTTAGAGCCATTCTTTAAACAAAAACTGGTCAACATGTCGGGCATTTTTGCGTGCAGGAAAACATTCTGCAACTATTCCGAATAACACCACTGCAGCGCAAATCCCCTGCAGTCCCTCACACACCATGACACCTCCAAGTGTCAGGAAAAACACCGACTGTGCACACTGGACACTCCTCCTAGAAGGCTGCACGCCTCACACTGGTCGGCTCCATCTGTGGCCCCAATTGCTTAAGATGTAATTAGAACAGATTAGCTTTGCAGCTTACGTCTGACCTGCTGAAGATCAGAATTAATTGTGCGAGACAACTGGCCAACACTGTGAGTTGAGATAACAGAGACTGCGTCTTAAAAGGCCAGAGTGTGAGGTGAAGTAATTGAGTAACCAAACACATAATGGTTTGAACAACCATAAAGTGTTAAAGTGGCTCCCTCTAGTGGTAAAGAAAAGGTTAAAGGTCAGTGCTCCAAACAACAATCAAATTTATTTGATGAATTATGAAGTCTGGTTCTACCTGCTGTGATAATAAAAATGATTCCTCAATCATACATTTTTGAAAGAGATAAAGTGGTTCATTTTGTTCTTAGTCGTGTATGAAGTTTGGGTATTTCAGGGCTAAATGGAGTTACCACTTATAAGGCTCAAAATATTTACATTTATAATTGAAAAGTGTCTCATTTTTTCTTTTTCTATTGTAAATCTAAATTGTGCCACGTAAACCTTTTTTTACAAAAAACAAACAAAACAAAAACAAAGGCTCAAATTCAAACAAATTTAAACTCCTTACATACAAAAAAGGACAAAGTAGAGCTATAAACAAAAGCATTGATATTTTTGAAGTAGTCTTACTATGCTTTTTTTTGTTTGTTTTAGTTTAAAATATTATATTCAACAACATATTATGAAATAAAGATTTTTCTTTGATTGGCAGTATATATTTGGCTTTTTGAACTGATTCCTAAATCGAAAACACAAACGTAACACAATCCCATCACTTTGTTGTGGGCAGCTCAAGTCATGAAAAAGAGTCATTGGTCAGTTTAGAGTTACAGCATCTTAGCCTCATCACCTTTATGTAAACCTTCACATCCTGCAGCATTAACGCAGCACAGTGGCTGTTTCCAGCATGAAGGTGCTTGGCTCAAATCCCAGCAGGGGCCTTTCTGCTCATGCATGTGTAGGTTCTTCCCACAGCCCCTAAACATGTATGTGAAGTTAACTGGTGACTCTAAATTGCCTGTAGGAGTGACTGTGAGTGTACTGTTATCCGTCTGTGATCCTTGGAGGCCCAGATCTCCGTTGTAAAGGAGACCTTTGAACTCAGTGGGACTAACCTAGTTAAATAATTTGCAGTTTCTTCTGAAACAGGTAGCACAAAGCTGTAACTCAGTTTTTATGTTGAAGAGAGAGGGGTGAAATAAATCCAAATTTCTGACTCCGCCCCCTAAAAATTGTTCTTATGAACAGAGCTGCAAAGACATGGTTGAAAAGTTTCTGAATCCCCAATTAATCCAAAAATATACTGGAATTCCAGTTGAAAAAAAATGCTTTCCTTAATGCAAAATAAAATATTTATTGCTCATTGTAAGAGGAAAATACTATTGTTCAGTGTGGACCTCTCACAAGTCGTACAGGACATAATGATCATCAAGGCTCCTCTTTAGTACAAACATGCACTGTAGCTAGGCAACAGATGTAACCTGAGCAATGCGACAGGATAAACATAACAGCATAGCTAAGTTTTCCCTTTGTCTGGGTTAGTTAGTTCAGCAACTATCCTACTCAGAAAGCGCATTTGTCTTTTGGTTCTTTTGCATGTTTATGGAAATATAAAATCATGCCATCTCATGTAATGCTCTCCTACCAGTGGGACGATCAGGCTCTGGTGAAAAAGATATACCAGCGCCTGAAAGGTGACGGACTGCCAGTATGGATGGACATTGAAGGAGGCTTAACAGGGAACATGAACGATGCGTGAGTACGAACAGAAATCATAAATGAAGCAGTCATTTATCATACTTGCTAACACAGTTAATCACTGTGTTCTCAGGATGGCTGCAGGAGTGGAGGAGGCTGCAGTGATTTGTCCATTTCTGACGCCAGCTTACCAGATGTCCCGCAGCTGCAAGAAGGAGCTCAACTATGCAGACGCAAGAGAGGTCATCATTGTGCCAGTGATGCTGGCACACAACTGGGAGGCCAGCGAATGGCTGGGACTGATCACTGCAGGTCTGCTGTGGGTGGATTTCAGGTGAGGAGGACAGAAAACCCATTTTCAACCCACAAAACTAGTTCTGTTTACAGGTGATGTCATTGCTGTTGTCTCCAACAGAAACGCAGAACAGGATGAAGAGCACTTTGAGAAGTGTGTCAGGTCTCTGGAGGAGGAGATCATGTTCAATGCTGGTCACCTCCTGACAGCTGAAGAACCTCACGATGAGGCGGTCGATCAGCTGGAACCGGCACCGCTCAGCTTGAAGAGGAAACCTGGACGGAGCTTCTGTCACGCTGCCTCAAAGCTCTACATACATGACTCAGGTAGATGTTCAGACAAAACAATTACCAGCAATACCACTCATCTTACTGGCAAATTATCACAGACGGTTTTTAAATGGGTAAAAACAACCAAATTACAAAACAAAAGGAATCAGATTGAGGATCCTCAGTACCAGCTGTGAATAAATTTAGTTTGGTACAATGAAGGCAGTGAAGAAAAACTTATTTGAATATAATTTAAAATCTTTATGTAAGAAGTGTCTTTGGGCAGACATTTTATGTCTGGTCCATCTAAAACATTAATGGGCTTAAAAATGGGTCCTCATATGGGTTTGTCTGCTGGTTCCATAATGACCCACATGAACTCCTCACATGGGTTCAGTTATGTGGTTGGCCCAAGAGGGTAGAGTCCAGTTCAGTCCAGCTCTGTTCAGCTTAATAGTATTTGGGAAGAAAAAATATATATATTTGTAAAACGCCAGCAGAAACAAAAGCAGGCCTCCTTAGATTAGTTTTAATGCTAATGAGTGTCTGGCTCTTGAACCCAAACTGAGAGCTGGTTCCAAGAGAAAGTACTGATAACTGAAGGTTCTGCATCCCCATTCTACTTCTGGAAACTCATAGAGCCACAAGTCTGCAGTCTGAGGGGGCCAGAATTAGTTCCTTTGGAACAATGAGGTATTTAAGATAAGACGATGACGATGCACAAGCACAATGGAAAAGATTTATTTGAAAGGGAAATAATTAAAAAAAATCCATCCTGGATTTAACAGGAAGCCAATAAAAAACACCTAAAACTGCAGAAATATGGTTGTCTTTTTCTCTGCTAATCCTCATGGCAGAATTTTGGTTCAGCTTGACTTTTTTCATTATAATATTTAACATTCTAATAAAGTTTTAATCCAGAAATAAAAATACAAGGACAAGTTTTCATTTTTCTTGCATACCCTTTGAAGCAGGATGTTTTTCTTTCTTTTCTTTTGATAATATTGCAAAGGTGAAAGAATGCAGTCCTGGAAACATATTTACATGTCATTCAATACTTGTTAAAAATATATAACTCTCAGAGTCCTCACAGGGGTACTGGATGTTATTTAGAGCAACAACAGGGTCAGATTGTGCATTTTTCAGGAATCGTGTTGATTGAGGGCCCAAGGAAAGATGTTTCACCTTGAACCTGTAGTGTAGAAGTGCAGACTGGATGTGGGCAACTGACAAAACCTCTGGATCATTAAAAGAGGTTTAATTACAGGAGCTCTTTTTTATTTTAACATTAATGTTTTGCATTTACAATAACCAAACTGTCAGATTTAAGTAAATCACTGGATGAAATATCAAGTATATTAGGTAAAACTATTAAGTGTGATGAATAAAATCCATTAAACTCACTCAAACATTCAAAACAGAAAGCCTATATTTTTAATGCTGCTTTGAACTTTGCTTTAGGTTGAACAAGGTGCTTTGTTGTCTTTTAATCATTCTTCCAGTATCTACTGTGAATTTTTGCAGTACTTTGAGCAAATACTTGATTCTGCAAACCCCCAAGCTCCTAGAAATCAGTTCCAGAAGAATTTGAGAAAAGCTGGGGGGAAGTGAGGGCATTAAGTTGACGTGTCTTTAAGACTTTTGTCAGGAGGAAACAATGCTGTGGCTCACACTTAGTAAACGGAATTTCTAAAACTTTCATGTTGACCTGGCAGGTGAGCGGTTAATCCAGCTACACGGTGACAGCGCCAACACTCTGGAGCTAAGAGAGACACCTGGAGATAACGTTTACTGGGAGGAGATTAAGGGTAATGGCTGTAAATATTACAGGAACACCATCACCAGCAGGTACCTCGGTAAGATCAGGCTCACCAAAAAACACATAAAACAACATGGGTGTGGAAAAAAACGTGTAATTTATTAAAATGCAGCAAAATAAAGTTGCCACTTCAAGCCAGAAAAAGAATGTCGATTTCCATGTCTGTACATCTTACAATTCTGTTGACTCAATACAAAAAAAACAAAACAAAAATACTTCTCCTGTCTCGTTGCAGGCTTTGACCCTCAAAGGAATCAGGTCCTCTCTGAAGCCTCCCCCTCACAATCAGAAGAGTGGCTTCTGTTGATGGACCAGACAGACGAGAGCCTTCAGAGAGCTGTCATCATCAAGAACAAACACTCTGGGAAGTTCCTGGCGGTCCAAAATGGGAGCTTTATTGGTCTGCCATCATACAATATAGACTGCAAATGGTTTTTAGAATGAAGCAAGCAAGTACAACTGCATCTGTCAAGATGACACATGTTTGGATGAGGTTTGCTTGATGAAGAAGCACTGGTAAATAAAACTTGCTGGGTGTACCGACAGCATAAAGTTGGTAAAAAATACAATTCCTTGTTACTGTGACAAGAAGAAAAAAAAAACCAAAAAAACAATAAAAACCATTAGAATCTTTTCCTCTTGAGGATTTCTGGTTTCCAGTTGACTGGATGACTTTCCTCGGTCTGCAAGAAAGAAACCAATATTGTTTAATTATATTTATTGCTCGTTAGGAACATAGCCTTTAGGATGCAATCGTACTGCTTACCGCTGTGTCGTCCTCTTTGTAAACTTTAATGGTCTTGTCAGCCTCCACGGTAATCAGTCGGCTCTCTGAGTGATCGAACACGCAGGAAAAGATTCCAGACTCACTGTCCAGAGATCCAGGCTGTACAGCTGCGTGAATCCGCTGGAAATTGTACCCCGTCCTCCAGTCCCACATGTGGATGGTTCCATTGTCAGCTGGTGATAAAAACCCAATTCAGAGATTATTTTGTTTGTGCAGCACGGTGGGGTGAACAATAAACCCTTAAGACTAAAGAACAAAACAAATAAATGATAAAGCAGATTGACAGTGAGGCTCCCTGTAATTACCTCCAGACACCAACACGCCATCAGAGTTGACAGCCAGAGTGTTGATAATGGCGTTGTGGCCTGACAGATTCTGGATGAAGTTGCCATCTGGGAACATCCACTGCTTTATGTTGTCGGCTGATCCAGAAGCAAATGTGTACCTGTAGAACGAAAGCAATGCATTCTGGGTCAGAGGAAACTTCATATCTGTTTTGTTTTTTTCTTTCGAGAATAGAAGCATTATAATCCATATTCACATGGAACTCAGACAAGATGCGCTTCATTTATTCATTTTCGTGATTACCAAATAAATCCCATATACTTTCCTTAATAGTAATACTTTAATATTTTACTTATTTCTAACTTAATAAGCCAAAATACAAAACAAAAATACAAACAAAAAACCTGAAGCATGTTGTTTCTCAATTCCAACCTAAAGTTCTAGTTCATCTTAACTGTCTGGATAACTGTTTTCACAGAGATCAGCTGCATTAGAGTCTTAATAACAAGCTGTATGAATTCTAAAATACTGTATGTGCTTCTCTTGAGCTGTTTGGCAGGAATTAGGTTTCCAGTGTAATTAAAATGTGTTCTGAAGGAGACTTATTAAGCAAAACTTTGTGTCCACTCACTGTCTGGGGTGCATGACCAGGGTTCGGACAGACTTCTTGTGGTTTGTCAGAGTTGCTCTGGTTTTTCCAGCAATTAGATCCCACAGCCTGATGGTTGAATCGTGACTGCCTGCAAGAACCAATCAGATATCACATTCAAAACAGGCTGACAATTTATTGGTTGTAACTCTTAATAAGATTATACAAAATCGTTTTGGTTTGTGTTAATTTTGAAAAATTATTTACCGGTGATGATTTGTGGTTCTGCTGCCTGACATCTCACCGTGGCAACCGTGTTGGTGTGACCAGTTAACGTGTGCACGTTTGCTTTTGTCCTGATGTCCCACACCTTTAAGGGCATGAAGGAAAACCAGTCAGCAAAATTATTTAATTCAGCAGAGATTCAATCATATCAAACTCGCCCTCTGGCTGATGGAGAGTCTCTCCATGTAAGACACCATAACAACAATGAAATTTCCACCAGATGATACCTTCTGGATGATACCCACAACTTCTTGATGCATAGAAAGAATCAACTACCGGCAAAGAACAATAATAATAATAATAATAATAATAATAATAAAGACTTTTAAAAATAAAAAACAGACGTTTGCCACGCCTTACCCTTGCTGTTGCATCTCGGCTGCATGTAACCAGCACATCAATGGTTGGATGTAGATCCAAATCATAAACGGCGCTGAGATGTCCGTGATAGTGCCTGATTACCTAAAACACAAATTGAGACGGTTATGGGACCGCCAAACTGTCACATTATACACAAAGTACGAAGTCTATGATTTGATAAGATTGTAAATCTATCTTAGATGACTCTGCTACTAAATCCCTGCAGTTTACATTAATGCCATACCTTGTTATACTCCAGATCCCAACATTTGACCTGCTTATCTTCTCCACAGGAGAAAAGGTAAGGACTGCGATTGCTCACTGCCACACCACGCACTGTACTGATGTGTCCAGTCAATGACAGTTTCAGCTTTCCACTGGCCAGGTCCCAAATCTGTTGACACAAACAGTGTTCAGCTCAATTTCCAGCAACAGATCCTTCACTCAAAGTAATTGAAAACAGGGCTCAAAACCACCGTTTCTTTATAAATCAAACCAAAGTTGTTATCATGTGACAGGTAATGAGACAAATCTGTGCAAAGTTACTTCAGCTCACTCTGTGCTGATGAAGACATAAAGATGTGGTTTAAAAAACTGAAAGAAAGTAGACCTCTAATTAGGGTTATTTGGTGAATCCAATTAAGATTTTATGTGTATGAAGTAAAGAACTGAAATAAATAAAACTGAAGAGCAAGCAGATATTAAAGCTGATGGTTAATCATTCCAAAATGCTAGTATGAGCTTTCATTTTCCTTTTAATGAAACAAAAAAGAATGAATATGATCAGCAAAACTCACCTTTATAGTTCTATCAGCAGACCCAGTCACAAACCACTGATTCCCAGGCTCCACAGCGATGGACCTCACCCAGCCGAGGTGACCACTGATGACCTGTAAGAAGATACACACACAGATCAGTTAAATAGCAGACAGCACACAATTCCAGGTGCAGGATTTTTCTTCCAGGATTTGCGTCAAGCACAAATAAAAGATAAATTATAAAATCATTTGCAGTTACCCGAAAAAGTTTCCACGGTGGATGCCACTGAGGTTTGGGCATCGTTGGCGCTCTCCTCATGAGCGCAGAATTTCTGGTGCCGCTTCCATCGATCAGAGACTAAAATAAACACATTAATTATTAACTTTGCATTACTCCAAGAGATGCTACAAAACAACAATAACATCAACAACAACAGGGTACTAGCTGGAGTAAAGTCTGTGACCAACCACTGCAGTTGACTGAGCTCTTTCTGCTCCTCCTGCATGTCGACGGATGTCAGCAATGCTGGCTGCAGTGCGGCTGGCATCTTGCCTAAAATTAACCAACAGAGAGAAGACTGTTGTAACTCAAGGATGTAACTCATTTAAGCTTAGACTTTTAGGCCAAATTACTACCACTGACTGACTGACTTTGACACTATGTTTACCTAGCTTGTGAGGGCGGCAAAGCCAGTGCCATGGAGTGCATGCCCGCCTCACTGGGATTCCTGTGCATCTTTGTGTCGGCTGTCAGGGCCACACCTGTTGCGTAAAAGTTGTTAGTATAAATATTGAAATGATGTCAATGCAGTCCAATGAAAACATTAAAATGCATGAGCTTAACTGAAGAAATTATATTTACCAGGTCCTGAAGGATAAGCATGTGTCCCAGTGATCAGGTATTCTGGGTCATCCTCTAAAAGGTCATGTTTTAAATAAACAAATAAATAAAATAAAAGATTAGCTCTGAGCATCATTTTAGAGCAAATAAAATAACAGTTTCTTTTCTCAAGTTATCCAGTGTTGACACAATCTATGTGTATAATTATTTGGAACATCAGGCCCCTCCCCACCTGGCTGTATGTAGCTCTGTTGGCTCTGCAGGCTGCCAGGAGGAAGTGAGACTCTGTCCTTCGCCTCCTTCAGGATGGGCATGTGCAAAACTTGTCCGTACTCTGCTTTTAGTTTCACACCCATCTTTAGCTTGTGGCTGCAAATACAGGAGTCATGCATACTTCTGTGCTTATTCTACCAGCCGAAAGTGTATATTTGTCTGGTGCATGTGGACACATTGCACAATTCACTTAATCATTAGACAGCTGATACATTATTTCTCCACAGGTGGGCAATTTACAGTATTTTAACAAAAAATAAATTAAAAAAAATAGTTGACAACAGAATGTATTTCAAAGCTGGGGAAAAAAGAAAGTCCTCCAAAAGACTCTGACTAACACATTTGTTTTATAATAAACTCTTAACTGGTATTCCATATCAAATAATTATGTCTACATAGAAGGGAGAAAGAATAAGTTGCTTTTGGACAAGGCAATAAATCAATTTTACTCATTAAATCAAATTAATAGTTTGTGGTGATGTCTAAAAAAGAAACCTGATTTTTATTCCAATCTACATAAATATGTTCCAGCACAATCACTGCCTCTAAGGGGGCACACACTAGTTCTCTTCAAAATGTATACAAATCCACAGCGTAGCAGGATGTGCAAGCAAAAGGTTTTCCCCCAAAATGTTCCTAAATCAGGAAACACATGTTCAGCCATGTGAAACTGGGTTGGATTTGCTACAAAGTGTGAAAGTGCTGTCAGCTGTAGCATTTGTAGAGATTAAAGGAAGCAGCACAAGAAATGTATCCCAGTGTTTGGATCTAAATTTTCCTAAAAGCAGCTGGGTACCTTTTATATACAACATCTTGACAAAATCAATATGCTCTAGTGTCATAATACGCAGTTTCAAAAATTACCATAGTGTCCTTTAAATGATAAAATCTTACTTAATACTTACTCTGCGTTTTTATTTATTTATTATTTTTATTTATTTTACAATAAATTAAGCAATAAAAATTTAAGATTGCACTTTATTCCAATAGTAAAAGCATTTTCATAATTTATGGCAAAAAATAAAAACAAAACCTATCAGAAAACTTCCTTTGTGCTCTGTAACTTTTTTCTTTTTAATTTTAAACAGATTAATCCACAATCATCTGTACACAGAGATATTTAGATGGGTGTGATGGAACAATATCAGAAAATAAATTTGCTGTCATAATAATGGGATGGAATAGGCCCGTTAGCACAAGCAACTTATGGGTAAATAAATGTCTAAATATAAACTGCACTAAATAAATAAATAGATAGAAAAATAGATTGATAGATAGTAACGACACCTCTGTCACTGCCTTACTGCATCGACCACACAAACAGATGCAGTTCAATACTAAAGATACTTCATCAGATATGTTTATCTGGCAGCCGATTGGTTAATGCTTTCAAATCCTTTTAAAAGGAAAAGGAATGAAACTGAGAAAAAGAAAAGGGAATAAGTCCAGAAGTCTGTCGACTTTACCTTTCATCATCCAGAGACACAGACTTGGCATGGTCGGACACAAACATGTCATGAGTCCTTTTAAGAGACCTGAAGACCAGCGTGTGGACTGAGTGCTTCTGAACGTCCTGCGGAAGATTACAGATGTGTTACAAACGATGCATATAGCCAGTAGGAAGAAAAAAAAATCGAGCATGCATTCACAACTTAACAGAGAGAGAGGGAGAGATATCAATAACGGCTCCGGGAATTAGTCAGGCCCAAAGGTATACGTCCATTAGTGTGTTTAAACTACCGAATAAATACTATAATATTATTCGAGAAGGCCTTACCTCAGTCATTATGATGATGTTGACGATTTTACACCAACGTGAAAAGAATATATCTCGATTTGTCAGAAATTACAACTTAAACTATCCCAGACAGAAACAGCGCCGCTAAATAAAAAAAAAAGCGACAACCCGGAAATAAACAGGGGAAAATGTGGCAAGAATTTTATCATCGCCACCTAGCGGTCACTCCGAGCCAAGCATCCTCCATTACACTGGAGCCATGTACGAATATGTTCCTGAAATGTAAACATTATGAATTTTCACGGTTCTTTTAAATTATGTTATTAACAATAAATATATTAACTTTAATGGATTCCAAACATGGAAGAAGTTTTGTTTTCTTCTGCACCACACCATATTGTGAATGACACTGTAGTGTCATGATAGAACTGAACAATCCTTTGTAAGACTGGCATTTTTGTAAAAAAAAAAGTCTTAAAAAATGCCAATTTCCTTCAGTAACATAAGAGTCAGTGTTTATGTGATGGATTTTGAACAGTTATCTTAAACCTTACAAAACCACTGCCAAAGGCAACTGCCATGAGTCAAGTGGAATTTGGACTCCACAAGAGATTACTGAGATGAGTGCAATGATGCATGAGGACAAGTTCTACAAGTACAAAATTCAAAGTAAATAGATTGTGTAAATATCAATCCAAAATAAATATTGCAACTTTGATGTCCTGTTCACTCTTGCTACACAAAAACTATCACAAGTGCTTTTTATGTGCAGGATGAAAACTTCTCAATAAAATTCCTCTAGATTGTGTGGTATAGAAGTCAACATTGACTTGACCTATGATAGGCTGTTATCTTAAGGTTTTAACCCCTTCATACCTGATTTTCTTTTTTTTTTGTTTTTTTAAAAGATAGCGAGTTGATTTTTTTTATTCTTCTCCAGTATAGAAACAACTTTTTATTAGACATTCTTAATGTCCACAACAATGGATGGCGGGACTGAAAATAAAAATGTCAGAAACTCTCTAATGGAAGCCAGGGTGGGAAGACTTCAAGATGTTTTTGGCCCTGCTGAGACAATGGGAGTTGTGGATGGTAGTCAAGGAGGGCAGAGAGCAGCCGATGAACTTTTGTGCAGTATTTGCCACCCCCTGCAGTCTCTTCCTGTTGGCCTCGGTGCAGCTGGAGTGCCACACTGTCACAGCGTAGGTCAGCAGGCTCTTGATGATGTAACGGTAGAAAGTCATCAGCAGCTGTGTGTTTAGTTGTGTAGCCTCTGCTGGGCCTTTTTGACCAGCGCTACGGTGTTGACTGATCAAGGAGAGGTCTGTAGAGATGTGGAAGCTGAGGAATTAGAAGGACTCAACTCGCTCTTCAAGTTTACCATTGATATACAGAGGGGTGGAGGTGGCTCTGTTCAGCCTGAAGTCCAGGATGAGTTCCTTGGTCTTTGTGATGTTCAGTGCCAAGTTATTTGTCGCACACCAAGTTTCAGGAGCTCATATCTGTAGGCCGCCTCATTTCCCCCCTGTAATCAGCCCCACCATTGTTGTGTCATCACCAAATTTGACAATGACGTTCTCTGGGTGGGCGGGACTGGAGCTGGACGTGTAGAGGGAGTAGAGTAGTGGGCTCAATACATAACTCTTAGGAGAGCCAGTGCTGAGAGTTCAGCGGGAGGAGAAGTGGGGACCCAGTTTAATTTTAAAGTGTTAAGACTATAACTAATGACAACTGATGACACTAATTTGAACATAAAATAGCGCTCAAAAGGTGGAAAGAGCGCATACTCTTGCAATTTGTTTGAGGTAATAAAAAGCTGTCTTAGTTACAGCCTTGGTGTGGCTGCTGAAGTTCAGGTCTGAGTTAATTTAAACTCCAAGATTCTTAACCTGAGATTTTGTCAGCCTTCTGGATTCAAGCTGAGTGACAACTTTTATTCTTTCTATTTTGTTACCAAATAGAATTATTTCCGTCTTGTCTTGATTTAATTGAAGGAAGCTTGATTGTATCCAGCTATTCACTTGCTCCAAGCAGAGACAGAAGGAGTCTGATGGACCAGAGTCATTTGGTAAAAGAGCCAAGTAGATGTGAGTGTCATCTGCATAGCTGTGATCAGCAACATTGTTGTTATGTATGATCTGACCGAGGGGAAGCACGTAAAGGCTGAATAATAGAGGTCCAAGAATTGACCCTTGAGGGACTCCACAGGTCAGCAGAATGAGTTCAGATTTATTCTCACCAATGGAAACAACAGAGCTCCTGCCTTCAAGATACGATGTGAACCAACTGAGAACTGGACCTGATAACCCCACCCAGTTTTCTATGATCGGTTTTCCAGTGATCGGTGTTGATGTTTCAGTGGCAATTCTGATGTTTTTGATTTTAATATCAAAGAAAGATGCAAAGTCATTACACCAGTTTTGAGTCATAAAATGGGTGGTGAGTTAATTTTCTCAATCGGGTCAGAAAGCTGCCAATTATTGTTGATATTCCTACAATCATGTCAGAAAAATAGACTTGTCAGCCTATTTTTATAACAGTGTGAAAGTTTTCTTTCATAATGAATGTATAGATTGTTTTTTTTTTTTTCCATTTATGCTCAGTTTTCTCTGATTTGCAACATCTGGACAGTTTCTCCACGATGCTTTTTGCTTGCCAGAAAAGACACAACACAGAATTTACTGGCAGTTTTGTTTGCAGGATTATCAACGTGAATGTTAAAATCACCAACAATGACAACATGGTTAAAATCTCTTGTGATAACAGCAAGCAGCTCAGACACGTTGATAAAACCTGCAGGTAACCTTGGAGGTCTGCAGACAGTTAATGACAATAATTTTAAAATGCCTTTTAGTGCAACGCACAGATATCCAAATGAATTAAAATCACCACATTTTCACTTTTTGCACTGAAATGAGTCTTTAAATAAAGCAGACACACCACCACCTTTCCTGTTAGTTTGATTAACATTCAATGAGTTAACGTTTGGAGGGGCTGACTCAGTGTGAACTGGTGCACTGTTAATATTGTCTGACCAGGTTTCAGTTAAAAGCATCAAATCAAGATTATGCTCAGTAATAAAATCATTGATTAGTTAGTAGAGGGGACCAAATGAGAAATCTTTACCAAATTATAACTTCTCTTAAAGACCTAAAAACTCAGAAATGGAATCTGGAAGACTGGGTCCCAGTTTGTCCTGGAAGCATTCTGGAGTGTCATCACCTTTTTGACATGGACCTCTGGACCTGGACTCAGTTTATTTACATAACTGTTTATTTAATTGTGATTTGTTGGTTAGGGACAACTTCTTATTGTTGAAATTGTGAAAGCATATGCTTTTATTGATTTTCAGAGGAAACTATGTCCATTTTAGTCAATGCAGGGACTGAAGGGGTTGATAAAGAATTCATATTAAAATTCAGAATTTTATATCAAATTGATTGGAAAACAAGTTAGCAAGTTGAGAAATTCCTCATAATAAATGACCTGAAAATAAAAGACAGTACAGGCATTATTCAAAAACTGCAATCAGTTATGTTAAATAAAATATATAAGATATATTATACATTTGTTATGTTTTTATTGTAATGTTAGAGCTACAAGGCAGAATAGAAAGTTTATTTTTTAAACTTCATCTCAATGCATTGGAATCTCACATGGTCCTACACGTATGTAGTCTTTGTCCCATATATGCTTCATAGAGGCTTCAATTGTTCTTTAAATTGTTCTTTAATGGGCTTTTAAAAGGTTGGCTTGCATGCATTTCTGACAACATAAACCCAGCACAACACCAAACACCACAACAACATTCAAGTGTTTGTTCTACTAGAACAACATATTGATCCCACTTATTCATGTACAATAACGGCTTGTTTCACTCAGCTCAGAATCACTAACCACAAAAAAGAACTGCATTTGAATTATCTGCATTTAATGGACAATACCAGTGGTGGTAAAGATACAGCTGGGAATAAAATTAGGGACAACATAAAACAATAAATAAAACCATAGAGAGAAATTGAAAACTATTAAGAAGGGAACAGAAACATAGAATAAATAATAATAATAATAATAATTATAACAATGCCCTTCCTGCACCAAGGAGAGCATGTGGTGGAGCTGTTCTAAATTGTGTCAATCATAAGTCTTTCAGTTTTTGCCATTACAGCAAAAACTGAATTTTCAGCATCATGTAAAGCACCTAGTGGTGAAACACAAGAACAGCAGCATAGCATTAGAATCTCCCACAATATTCTAATCTATATCTTATACAATGTTTATCTTACTTTAAGTGTTCTTCTTGGCTTTATATCTTTTGTTTGAGCAGGCAGCTTCCAATAAAGTCTTCTGATTAAGTGCATAGCTATAGAATTCCTGACAACTGTACTCAAAGTTGGTCTTCTTGAATTGAATTTCACTCGTTATAAGCTCCACAGAGCAACGACTCCTCTGAGCAGTCCATGCTGCAGTCATGAGAGAAAACACTCTCCCCACAGAACCATTGGTAATGAGGATACTGAAGGGAAAGGACGCAGCAGCAGTCAGATTTGGTATCTTTGTGACTTTAAGCAAGATGGACCATTTCTCCACAGCAGGAGCTTCTTCTGATAGTTGTTGCCTTTGAATTCATACCATTTTTCCAGGTAGTCGAGTGCAGCTTTGTAGAAGTTGGAAAAATCCTGTTTGATTTTTGCTGCCTTCTGCTCAGGAAACTGTTGGATGACAGCACTGGTCTCCATTCCAAAGAAGGAATCCATTTGCTGTTGTTGGAGCTTTGTCTTGCGAGTGAGCATCAGGTCATATAGCTCACAGACAGTCCCATCCTGTCCCTCCAACAGCAACACAACATCATGGAAGACATTCAGTATATTTTTGAGGAAAGTCAAGTAGGCCTGCAGCTCAAGGGCTGTACACTTTTTGGGCCATACAATTTGCCTTAATGATGCCACTGGTGACCCATATCTCAGAGACAGTGGGAATAGTTTAGTTGTGCCATGATTAGATGCATCTGAAGGCAATGAAAAAAATGGCATGTGGGCCTTTTTGTCACTTGGGAGATCTTGAACCACTGGTGTTTTAAATTCTCCCAAACAGATCTCTGCAGAGGCAGGTGCAGGCACATCTGTCACTATGGATGCTGCCTTTGTACAACCACATGACATTTTCTTTGCGATGTCAGAATTTCAAAACATCACCGATGTTATCTTATTACTACAATTCTCTGACCTGTATGACTGAAAGTGTTGCACAGTGTGGTAAACACTTATTTCAGCAGCTGTTACCTTATCTGTGTTAGAATCTTGTTTGGGCTTCCACACAATCGGTTTCTAAATATCAGATTTTAACACAAAACGAGAGCCGGTTAATAATGCGGGACAGAGTCTCAATTTTTGGGACATGTGCAAAGTAACTCAACTGAAATGCAGGACTGTCCCACACAAAATGGGACATCTGGCCACCCTGGCTGTATCACAGCGATGTTGATTGCACATCTACCTTATAGAGTATGAATAAATGAAGTGGACAACATCTTAACATTTAAGATGGCATTTATTTCTTGAATGACACCTTGCATTTACATACATATGTGCACAATATTTGTCTTAATCTATTCAGATAAGCAGTTCACCTTAGTTGTGTAAGGTTAGCTGCAATAAGGTCCAAAGATACCATCCCAATGATCACCATAGTTTGCAAGGAAAATACATCTTTATGGAGCTTAAAAACCACTGTGGCAAAAAGGTAAAGGGGAACGTTGGTATTCTGTAGGGTCAGATCACCAAAACATGTGAATATCACAGAAAGACTTGCAATTATTAGATTCTCTTTTTTCAATCTAGGGTGGTATGAAAGGCGTCAGCGAGTGCAGAACAAAATCACGTCTCCTCCTCATGCATCTCCGAGTCCGCCAAACTGTTTAACACCAGCTTGCTGTCCACCGCCTGCTGCGATGCGGCTCAGGGGGATGAGCTTCATGGTGGTCTCTTTCAGGGAGTACCAGCGGCTGTGCCATGTGACCCAAATGATGCCATTGTCATAGCCATATTCACCTGCATCCTTTTCTGTATACCTTCCACCTGAATGGAGATCACACAACCAAATCAGAGCCTCATTCTTGCATATTAGTTTTGCTCTTGTGCATGTGATGGTTTATTGTTAAGTTATTAATAAACACAAAATGGTTCAAGCTCCCCCAGTTATGTGAAACAGCATTTAAAGACATTGGTTTTAGCCAGAGATTCTTACCCTGGTAGTATTTTCCATTCAAATGTGCAGCGTGACATCTGTTCATCCACCAGCCAGAGCCGTCCTGAAGGGCACAGTTACCGTCATACTTGTCGTTGTCTCTGTCAAAGGTACTGAACTGCATGCCATTGTGCGATGTGAAGAACTTGTCACTGGGGTCGTCTCCGAAGTCAAAGCCATCAAAAGCATCACCTGCATCACCGCCAGAATAGTAGCCGTAGGTCATACGGTACATGTCAATCTCTGGCCCGACTCTGAACATGTTGTAGTCAGCATACCTGGAAAAGAGAGGGCACAAAGAAGAGAGTAATTTATTTTTTCGAACCCACGCTGATTCATTTTTTGTCTCTTCCCCCCTGTACAAAGCAACCGCATCATTACGGGGTCATGTTTGCTCTGTCTGCCCTTCCCTTACATAATCTGTTATTGTGCGGGTGAGGGTGTACGTACTTTTTGGTGCCGTCCCAGTCAACAAGTTCTACCCTCAGCACAGTGGGGATGGTGGTGGTGGTCGTCAGCAGATGGAGCTTCTCGTTGCCGAGCCAGAATTCTGTGGTATCGTCTGGGGAGAGATATCCGAAGCCCTCCTTGTACTGGACCCAGTCTTTGTGGAAGTCCACACTGCCATCACGTCTCTGTGGACATGAAAAGAATGACTCAGTCATCACCTATTGGCTTTCCTCTTCACTAAAGAACAACAAACATTAATCAGATCCTTACATTTTTAAAAGATTTTCGCCCCCCAAAAATTAATTTCATACATATTAAATCTTTTGTGTTACTTTAACTACAATGTAAGATTTTGGACTTTCCACTCCAATCATCTACTATAATCCTATATTTGATTATTTTTACAAAATGTTTACAAATTATCAAGTACACTTTGTGCTAAAAAGCGATGCATACCCTTTGTATGACAGTGAAACCACGTCCAAAGCTATCAATCTCACAGTACACCAAGAACTGCTCTGGAGCTTTGGCTGGCTTCACATAATAGAGACCGCTGGTGGTGGCGCCTTTGTTCGCCACATCCTGGCAGTCTGGAGAGGAGGAAAAGAGTTATCATAAATTAGTTTTTTTGTTTTGTTTTTCTTAATTTCATTTAAATTTTTAAATGTGTTCTACTAACAATAAATTAAGATATAAATCAATTCATCATTTGATGTGAATTTAAATCATTAATATGTTTACTTCGACTGGATGCAGCATATTGATTTTAATCTGTAACTAAACACTGGACGAGGACAAATGTTTGTTTGTTTTTTTGTTTGTTCGTCTTGTGCAATAGGATTGGCCTGAGGGTCACAGTGTGTGTCCATGCGTGGGAGGGGGCGCTGGTGGGAGTGGGTGGTTGTTCTTTTTCTTATTTTTATTTATTTATTTTACCTGTTCCTGTAATAGGCTTGATCTCGACTGTGTCTCTGCAGGGCTCTTGGCATTTCTGCTGCAGCTGAATGGCGATTTGTTTCAAGTCGGCCATTCTTCTTTCGTTGTCTGAGATTAAATTCTGGAGCTCGCTGGAGAAAGGGTCACAAAAATAACTTGCATGAGCTGTATCTGAAGTCGCATGAGTTTTACTTTTTACACAGATTTCACAATCCTGGGAAACATAAAATATTGATCCTCAGATGTTTTACAGAATAGGTAAGACACTAACAGAGCATCAGAATAAATCAAAATAAAACAAGAAGTGTTTGATACGTAGCTGGTATGCAAAATAATGAAATATACAAAATAATCAGTTGGCTAAATGACGTGAAGTTAAAAGGATTCCAATAATAAACTGATTTAGAAGTTAAAAAAACTCCAGACGTAAAAAGTAGCTCAGAATTGCACTGATTCCACACCATTAAATAGCAATCTTTTAAAGTGCTGTCTGAGTGTTAACAGTAACTTACAATATTTGCTGTTCTTGTACAATGATGGTCTTTTCAAATCGAAGGACATCATCCAGCATACTTGAGGATTTTCTGAAGTATGTGTCTGAAATAAAAAAGTCTGCCTGTTGAATATTGCATATCTAAACATTCAATAAAGACTTTATGTATTTATACAGTTCACACTGAAACTAGCATCAAATATAAACCAAATGCCGCACAAACAAATCTGGAAAACTATTATTCTCAGTAAATAATTATAGCATGCTGCTTTTTTTAATGTGTGTGTTTATTTTTCAGACTGCAGACTAGATGGTCGTGTGTTACCTGGCTGAGAACTCTTTTGAGCTTCGACAGCTGAATCTTTCATGTACACAATTTTTTCCTCTGTCCCTTGAGTCAAATTGGCAATCGTCTCTAGGTCGTCTGTCATTCTGTCCAAATCCTCACTCACTTCTGGTATATACTTCCACATATAATCAGCAACTCCACATGTAGTAGGGCAGTACGTTCCCTAAAAGTAGACAGAGTATGTACAAATATTTTACACCCATGTGTTCACATTTTCATACCTATTTCCTGTTGCAAAAACATTTGTTCTTGTGGATTTATACTTACAAAGGCATCTTGGATGGTGCATGATGAAAGGCTATCTCCTCTGATTTGCTGCATTAAAAAAAAACAAAGCAAAAGAATTTAGATTTTTCTGCTTAAGTTAGGAGAAAGTAATGCTGACAAAAAGACCAAGCTCAATAACTTACAGCTGATGAAAAGGAGAAAAGTAAGAGAATTCCTCCTGCTGTTGCAAGAAGTGATGGAGCCATGTTGCTTTGGCCACAAGTTGTGGTTTTTCCTTGTTGATGAGTGATGAGCTGCTCCGCTGCGGGATATTTATCTGAACAAGGTCCTCAGGTCAGTCTTTGATAAGGGCCTCTAGTGCAAACATTCCACTCACTTTTTTGTGACGAAACTTTGACTCAAAGGTCTGACGGTAGCCATTTCCCAGATGTGACGGCCTCTTACTGAACAGACAGCTGGAGTTCAACTATTGGAACACAGGTGCGTGGGTTTGCAGAGTACTGTGACTGTGTTTGTGCCGGTACTGGCTGATGACTCAGATTTTACTTCAAGGACTGGTTCTTGATAACCAGACGTACCAAGCCTGTTTCAGTTAAGATTGTAACAACATTTATTTATTTATTTTTCTTCATGCCCCGATAGAAATCAAACACACCAGTCACAACGTGAGTCATTCCTTACACATTATGCGTTTGTGAAGCTAATAATGCGGTATTAGTAAAGTCTGACTAACAAATAGTGGATGAACAGGTGCTGGTATGTAACATAAACTATAGGAGCAAAACATAAAACGTTCACAAAATATTAATCATAACCACAGACATGGATTTTTACTTTTTCTTTTCATGAAAATGAACACAAAAATGAGTACATAAAGAAACACATTGTCAGACATTGAATGATTTTCTTTCAGAAGGAGTGTTGCACCATATTTAAGAGCTGATAATCTGATGTTGTTGACTGACCATTTGTATTATACCATGTTGCAAGTGATCACATCTAATAGCTGGGCCTCATTCATAAAATCCTTTTAAAATCTGTGAGTTTGCACATAAATCTCATCCTAACTGAAATCCGTCTCCAGATTCATAAACACCCCATAAAACTTGGATGCATAGGAGCACATGTGAGTGCCAAATCTCAGTCATTTACATATTGGCCATTTATTTATTTGTATTAATCCCTGTGTGGGGACGACTTTATAAGGAGGTGCATCTGCGCAGCCTCAACCTGCAAGTCTACCTGTGGACATGCAGGTTTTACTGTTCTAAAGAGAGTTGAGAGAGGAAGATTTTTTATTACATTTTTAAGTTTAACTGAAGTGGAGCAAAGAAAAAATGTTTTATTTTTCTCTAATATAGGCAACTGTGTGACAAGGCTGGTAATGTGCAGGACTGGAAAGGTGACTAATGCAGCTGTGTGAAAAGTACAAATAGTTTAGTATAAATATGGACACAAAAAACAAACAAACAAAAAATAGGAAATAAAACACATTTCTCTGCATGGACAAAAGTCTGCTGCAGATACACATGTATGTATTTATTTTTTGATCCCCTGCCAAGTCTTTTCTGCATGTCCACTGATATGCTTTGTTCTGTGTTACCTTGGGATTTTAATGGAAATTTTCAGGTGCTGTTTCAACACTGTTTTTCTCATCACAAACATCTTAGCATCAGCAAGATGCAGGTCATCCTAAACAAGGCGGACCACCCATTACACAGTGCACTGCTCAGATGCAGGAGTTCATTCAGTACCAGGCTGACTTTACCAGGGATGTCCACAGAGAGCCACAGGAAATCGTTCCTGCCTGCAGTCATCAAGCTGACCTCGCCCCCATTCTAGTCTATAGAGATTTACAGACGCCGCATGAACCACGTACACAGATACTTACTGAAACTGCAGAATGTCAGTCTCCAGAAAAAGGTGCTGGATTTGTCACAAGTTGCTTTTGACAAAAAAAAAAAAGTCGCCAGATTTAGCGAGAACGTCGCTAAGGTGTCAAAACTGCTCCAAAAATTCAGAATCAAAATTCAGCTTTGCAGTGTCTGCAGATAACTTTTCCTCTGTCAACTCTGTCGTCCCGGAAGAAGTTTAAATTTAAAATGATCGATTTACCTGTCTCCATTTTCAATCCTTGCAAGTTCTTTTCCTTGAACCATGCTTGTCTGTGTTGAGATTCTAAGAGGAACGGACTTTCAAAGTAAAAGTAAAAAAACAAAAGTGCGTTAATGCGCATCCAAATAGCCTAATTGTTGATGTTAATTTATTAATGTAACATGCCCTAAAATCAATTAATCTATCTATCTCTCTATCTCTCCATCTCTCTATCTATCTATCTCCATCTCTCTCTATTCTATATATGTGTGCGTGTGTGTGTGTGTATTTTGATGCAGGGATGAACTGATCATTTACGGAAGATGTTTTGTATGTGTGTATTAAAATGCATCTTTTTTTCTCGCACTTGTCCATCAAAATTGAGTAAAGACAAATGAGTCTCTGGTTAAATTTCACTTCTTTATTTTATCTTATTTATTTACTTGTTTTATAAAAAGTGGTGTCACTATTAATACTAATGTGGAATCTCCTCTTTTTTTGTATGTTAATTTTGTAAAAAGAATATCAATTATATTCAAAAGAAAACAAAAAACAAACAAGCAAAAAATATTTTATAATATTTGAAAACTATTTATCTTGATCTTTCAAAACTTTTCTTTCTTCTAAAATAATTCCAAAAGCAGAGAATAATTTATCCATACGGGAACTTCATGGAAAGATGATTATTTGCTCTGATCCCTATTTTGGTGCTGGGATTAGAGCGTAAAAATATAGCGCATGTTTGAGCAAACAGGGTCAGCAGCACTTACACCGGTTCAGCCTCGACGTTTTTGTGCACTAGAGCCCTGAAATTTTCTGCACATTACCTGGAAGAGATGATTCTGAGAATGCTATTCCCACAAGCTTTGTGCAGAGTTTATTCCTCCAGCTTGCTTTTATGCATAATGAATAGAGCTCAAATGAGTTCACAGGAGGTTAAAAAAAAAAAGAAGAGATGAATAAATTGAAGTAACTGCCTTCAGAATGTGCCAGATTTCAAGGATGAACTGATCATTCACTGAAAATGTTTTTGTTTGTTTTGTTGTTTATTTGTTTGCCCTTCATTAAAAATGTAGTGAGTCTCTGGTTAAATTTTAATTCTTTATTTTTATATTATTTATTTTTATAAAAAAAATGCGGTGAGATTCTCTGGTGAGATTGAACCACACTCTATACAAGTGTCACAAAACGCTCCTTCTTTTAAAAAAAAACACATTTATAACGCTGTCATTACAAAGTAGTGATTTGCAATGCTGGTAAATTCATGGGAGGACTGGTCAAGAGGATGCACTTGTTAGAGACCAAAACAACATGAATAGAAGCAGGTTGTTTGTTTTTTTTCATTAGAATTAAATAAGTTTGAAGTAAAATGGCAGTTAATGTAGGCATGTATAGTAAATTAACCTTTAACCAAAGTAAAAATGCTATTTTAAGCCTTTGACGAGGCTCAAAACTAATTCCACTTAGGTGACATTGGAGTCCCGAATGACAAACAAAAGTATTCTTAATGTTTTAAATGTACAAACAATGTAAAGGGAAAAGAGTGAAAGGACATTTATCTCCTTCCAGCTCACCGCCATCTTCTCATAAGTTTGTAGAAGTCACAGAAATGTCGCAAAAACTACACAAAAAGGAAAAAAAAAGCTCGTAGTCTCTGTTTCCACAGAACTGGATCAATACTCTTCTCTTTCTGCTTCTGTTGGCAGTTTTACATGAGAGTACAGACTTGTAACAAGGTGGCATTTGCTCATTTTCTGAATTACTTTTAGAATTTAAGTGGAATGACTTTTTCGAGTCTTGACAGAGGTTAAAACAGCAATTTATTTTTGATGCAGACTAATAGCCACTAAGTACCAAAATTAATTGTCATTTTGCTGCTGACACATATTCTGCTCTCACTCAAAACTATTGATTTGATACCAACTGAAAGTTTTAAAATCCTTTTAGTCTAATATTCAACCTTGGGTTGTTTTAACACTGGTTTCATATCCATTCTCTGTAACTCTGTAATGGTGATTTTCCACAAACTGTTGCCTCATTTGGTGTTTTGATGACACTGGTAAAAGTTGGCGTGAGATCCATATGCATGGTGTCCCTTAATCAAACCTTTGAGTGACCCCTGGTGGCTTACAGCTGAGTGCTCTGTCTCCCTGGAAGTGCATCTCTCTCATTTGGAACCAGATGTTTTATCTTGGTATGTTTCTGCAGAAATGGAACACACTTGTACCCGTTAGCAGCAAGCTCTTTGTCTAAGTGGGCATGTGGATCAAAGAATACAGTATACGTCCTCTTACTGAATAGATCAAGTGTTTCTTTCACTTTGCCACTCATTTGTGAATCCACCCGACCATCATCTACACCTGCTTGTTCCTGTGCAGGTTCACAGGGATCTGCTGGAGTCTTTCCCGACTCTATCTGGGAGAAAGGTAAGGAAACATCCTTGACAGGTCGCCAGTACATTGCAGTTTTTTGTGAATCATAAGTCTGATTTGTTTATATTGTTCTAATCATTATAATTCCCTTGTTTTTCCTTGGATAAATGAAGCTATATGTAACTTTCTTGTTACATATAGCTTCAGTGATTAGTCCCTAAAAAGCTGATAATGTCCAGAATACGATACAGTTTCCTTAAGCTCCACAACACCACTCACAGGTGCTTCTTAGATGAAAAACCTGCAGATTTTGAAGTGTAAAAATAAATTATCAGTATTTAAGTTTGCTGCAGGCAGCACGGTGGCTTAGTGGTCAGCACTGTTGCCTCACAGCAAGAAGGTTCCTGGTTCGAGCCTCCACAGGTTCCTTTCTGTGTGGAGTTTGCATGTTCTCCCCGTGCTTGCGTGGGTTCTCACCGGGTACTCCGGCTTCCTCCCACAGT